>JACJUY010000563.1:36197-49822 GCA_014220935.1 Platorchestia sp. MABIK | reverse complement strand
CGCCCAAAATGGATATATATATGTAAAATTGAAATGAATATAGATGAAAAAAATGATGGTAATAATAAAAATGATCTTTGTTCTGCTATATTGAATTGACGGCTGTATTGCTCATTGTAGTCGATAAAAATATGAAATTAATAATTAGGATGAAAACAAAAATAAAACAGACTTAGCGTAATTTTCCAACAGAATTTTCAGGAGAATCAAGTTACAGTCTAAGAACAACAACAAAAAACATCTTAGGTTTCTCACCCTCTCTGTATTCTCTTATACTACATATGGGAATGGGTACATGGAATAAAATAGAGACTCGGACGGATTGATATTACTTATGAATACCAAATGGCTACAAAACTTGTACACACAGATAACATATGAACTTAATTATCGTTTCACAATCTACTGCACTTTACAGGCCAGGTGTGAGGTCTTCGCAGTAGAGATAGTAGGAAATGGATAAAGTCAGCTAGAAGAAGTATAGGCGCAATTTAACTTCGCAGAGTTTGAGATGCTGTCTCCTAAAGTAGCTATGAGCAAATTCAAGGCCACCGGTCGATCGTTTACTCTGAAATTATTCCGAAATGCTGCAATACGTCATTCCCTATAACAGAGATGCGAAATGGCGTGACTCGTTTGCTCTGAATTCTTTCACAGTTTGATAGTTTTTAAGTGCTACGGAAGCTTATTCCATGCATAAAAGAGCTCCATGAGCTGAGAGAGCTTTTATTCCCACGTCAGATGAATGGTAACTAACAGAGACACCATTCCTCCGATTTGGTTTTTTATTCGGAACATTGGACGGAAATTTTTGACAACATCTGCATTACTCTGAGGGAGGTACAGAGATGAGAACACTTGTCGAGCTTTATAAATGAGGAATCTGTCTGGTATTGAGGCCGAGCCAAGTTTTCTTAAAAGAGGGGGTTGCATGATCGCGTTTCTTGGAATTGCCTTTGCATACCGCTTTGGCTTCGAAGTTCGTACATTTTTTAAACTCTTTTTGAAGATGTTGAGGTATGTCTCCCCAAATTAGACTGCAATAGTGCAAATGCGATAATATGATACTAAAAACTGAATCACCAATAACACCGTGTAACAAAGTTTTATCCTTGAGTTGAAACTGTTTCTTATTTGCTTATGTCTAGAAAACGTGAAAAAATACTTGTATTCATTTCTAGTTTTGCTTTTGTATCCAGGGTAATATTTTTGAAATTTATCCACTCTCATACGGACAAGGTGGCAAATTTAAAGTTCGACTTGAAAAAAGTAAAAACAAAACGACAAATAATGCAATGATGGCATTTATTTATTCTAGAATTATACCAGGGAGACAATAGACACATTATAAATGAGTAGTTCTTCTAGATTTACGCTCATACTGTAGATTACTTTCACGAATCAGCCCCCAAATGTAGTCTCCCATCATGTTTTCGTTACAAGACCCTTGGTAGCGGCGCTTAAAGTCCAATATATCCTGATGGAAGCGCTCGCCTTGCTCCTCAAAGTACGCTCCCACGTTTTCCCAAAATATTTGAAGATGGTCGCCAAGGATTTGGACTTTAAGGCACATCCTGTTACCCATCGTGCCGCAGTTTGTCACCAAGTTCTCAACATGCTCCATTTAGTTTTCGGCCTTATGATTCCCCAAGAAGCCAAAAACAACAGCGACGAAGCTGTCCCATGCTGCTCTCTCTCTGTCTTTGAGAGTTTTGGGAAACTCCTTGCCTGCCATGACTTTTTTTTATTTGTGCACCAATAAAGACACCGACTTCAACTTTCGCTGCAGACAACTTAGAGAAGTAATCTTGGAGAGACTTGAAAGGTGGGGACTCCTTATTTAGAGCTCTGGCGAATTGTTTCATACGGCCTAGTTTTAATTAAGTGGAGTGGAGGAAACAGTACTTTCCTGGTATCCAACAATGGCTCCCATTTGACGTTGTTCTTCCCCACACTAAACTTGGTTCGCTGTGGCCAGTCCCGCTTGGGGTAGTGTGTTATGGTATCCCTGCTGTCCCAAAGGCAAAAATAACAAGGACACTCGGTAAAGCCGCTTTGGAGACCCATCTCGAAAGCCACCATTTTAAAATCTCCTGTAACTTCCCAACGGTACTCTTGGTATTTCAAGGCATCTTATAACGAGGTCTTGACACTTTTGTATTCCTCTTTGAGCTAGACAGAGTGGGTGAGGGGAAGAGATGGGTACATGTTCCCGTTATGAAGCAGCACTGATTTGAGGCTTCTGCGCGAGTTGTCGATGAAGATCCGGTACCCCTTGGATAGGGTAATTCCAATTTCCTCAAACAGGCCGGTCACATTGTGGCAAAAGCAAAGCTCATCTTGACAAGTGAAAAGGATTGAAAAATGATGGTGACGCTTTCTCTGACCTGATATGTGCACACTCTTGAATAGCACATTCCACTTCTCGACTTCTCGAGTCTCGACGTCAAAAGCTCGTCATATGACTTCGTGACGCCAAGATCTCGGACCAGGTCATTGCATGATGTCTTCGTGGCTGGGGTAGTGTGGATTTCTCTCATCAGTTGCGTCTCTGAACTCTGGATCGGTGTCTTCATGTTCTTCTGAACTAGTTTTCTTCTGTAAGCACTGCTGCTTTCTCCAATTAGGAGAAGTGTGTACGGGGAGGGGAGCTCAGAGCAGTGTGGCAATGGCGCAATAGGTTAGGATATACGAATGACTGCATTTTTGTCTATACAGAAAAAGCAATTGCTTAAGTGATCAATCGGTTCCCTTAAAATTCGGAGGATAATAATGACTGATGACGATCGACTAATTTACGTACACAGTGACGGCTAGAAGTGAGCTGACCTGTTGAGCACACGTTCCCTGCATTTATACTGCCATGTACATTGCAAGAACGTTCATGAAGTTCGTGAAGCGTTTGGAAAGAATTTTTTTGAAGGTTTTAGAGGCATCTAAAAATTTTGTTAATTAATTTCACCAAATTAGTGAAAAATCTGTCTGGATTGTTGGGGATAATTAACATTAACATATTATAATAGGCTAGTTCCAAAACATAGCTGGCCAGTTTAAAAAAATCAAAGTTTAAGTTGAAAAATCATCATTTTCTTCGTTTTTAGATGGAAGGAAATAGAAAATAACATTAATTGACCAAATCCAGAAAAATAGTTAAAATTTTGTTAAACTGTGTAACATAGATTTTTTCTAAAGTGTGTTCTTAATGCGATGAAAAACATTAAGGTTCCGCTAATTTTGTTGCGAATTGTTCCTACGTGTGGTTTGAAAGGCAAATTTTTTGTCAAACCAAACGCCAAGATTTTTTACTTTATCTACTGGCTCGATTTTATCGTCTCCAAATGTTAGCGCAAATTTTGGTGAATATCTGATCACATTCTTTACTCCAAAAATAACGTATTGCGTATTACTTGCTTTAAGTTTGAGTTTATTTTGGTCATACCATAATTTCAGGTTCCGTAGAAGGTTTTCAGCGCTGGCATGTGTTTCTTTCGAATCTGCTATTGAACTTGTTATGGCAATTTGCACATCATCTGCAAACATTGAGATCTTTGTATTCACTGGCATGGTGGGGAAATCCTTGATGAAAATAGAACATAAGAACGGACCGAGGATTGAACCTTGTGGGACGCCAATGTTATTTAGTATGAATGGTGACACGTGAAATGAAAGTATTAGCTCTGAACACCATTTACGAAAAGGAAGTACGTGACTGAAAGTACGGCGAACGCTTTCATAGTCTTCTATATTCTTTAGTTACTGGATTTAAATTAGAGTATTTACAAAATTTTCAAGTGCAGTAAAGCTAAGTTTCAGCAAGAATTCGTCAAAATCCACATTTCAAACTTCAGGTTCTCTTCGTGCGTTTGGATGTTCATCAGCTTACTGGAACACCTTGAGTTTTTTTTATCCATCCTGCTTTATTTTAAAAGCAATTACGCTCTCTTCGATCTGACTGGTTCATTTTAAAGGCAATTATGTCTTATTCGATCTAATCAGTTTATGTATTTCCTGTGCAATTACACATTCTCCGATCTGATTGGTTCATTTTAAAGGTACTGTACTTAAGCCTTCAGAGATCTGATTGATTTATTTCCCAGGTAATTATATCTTCCCCAATCTGAAAGGTTTATTTTACAACAATTGCGTTTTCTTCGATTCAATTGTTGCTTATTTTTGTTCCAGAGACAGAGACCATCTGGACTACCCATTCAACGACGAATATTGACGGACAGATTTCCGAAGGTTTTCAACTCGCGTCATTTTGAAATCTCGTTTTTTTTGCGGGTGTTGTAACTTGAGAATTTGAAAGTAAATTTTAATTTACGGGCTATTTTGTAAGGTTTTTAAATATATTGGATTGCGTTCTCTACTTACGCAGATATTGGACTTCATTTTGTTTTACCTATACTTGTAGTTTTAATAGCCTACCTAACCACGTTTCATAATTTTTATATATAGTGTATTAAAGTTAATAGATCATATATTAATTCTTGCATACGGTTTCATTCCAAGGAAATAAAACTTCTTAACCAGAGCAACGTGTGTAACGTCTGATATGATTCATCATATCTAGCGTCCAAGAAAATTTTTTTTGCGCTTTGGAATACTTTGAATGTTACGATAGGCCTGCGTATTCATTTCGAATCTCCAAGAAGAACTGCGTCGATCATCATATTTGGAGAGATATTTCATCGTGAGTTACCTACGGATGCAAAGGACGCCCACTCTACCAAGAATCTTCTAGAAACCCGACATCTGAACGAACCTCCACGCTACAGCCATTGTATCGACCATGTTACACCGTCGTTTCTTTCAGCGAGTGCCCGAGGTTGCCATTTACTACCATTCAATTTATCCTTAATCTGTAATTCTTCTATTTATAGGAATATTTCTTGTATTTTAGTAGGTATTTCATCATGGGAACTCATACAGGGATTATTGATTCAATTAGGCATTTTTCCATGTACGTTAGAATGATTTCCATATTTCTATAGAACATCGTTTGAACGAGGCAAAGTCCCAGCTCTAGCGGGTTGACTGCGCGGAAGAAGGGACGCCGAGGGAACTCAGGCAGTTAAGTGTGACACACCATCAAAGCAAGAAGTGTGTCGTTCCAATCTCTTCAGCCGCGCCCTACGGGTGCCAGCGCTGGTGTTATAAACATTATTTCAACAAACTCGCCGTGAAGTGATTTCGAAACATGGAACACTTTTATCACCGTAAGCCAGCTTACTTGACTCAGAATATCATAACAATCAAGCGTCTACCGCCACACCGAACGTACCAGGCTGGCATTCCTCATCTCGACATCCGAGGGACCTCACATCTCTCCCTATAAGATGAGTTTCTCATTTCATTAAATAGCTTCGCATTGTTAACCCAATTTCACAATACTCAGATCATAGGTCTATTTCGATATAGCAAGCGATATTTTGTGTTAGTACCATTATGTAACAGGAATAGTTATTCATTATGTAATGCGCGTTTAATGGATTCTTTATAATTAAATCTCCATCTTGGTTACAAGTGTATCAATACCTGTGTTCTGAAAAGGTGAGAAAAAGACATAAAAGGCATGGAAAAGCGTTACAAATTATCATTATCAGTTCATTCATTTTGATATTATAAATATTCAATTTCCCTTATCCTAAGGGTGGTGGCAGCGTAGCTTTAGCTACCAATAAATCAAAATCATGGCGAGGACATAAGTCACGCCTTATTGATAAAAATATATTAAAGTGATGTATACCACATATCACGACGAAAGAAATAAATTGAAGCTCAAATAGAGCAGATCAACAACATACGACCACAACGAAATGCTGGCAATGATGAAGGATCACGACAGTCAGGTGAAATTTTGGATTCACAGCCTTAACGTATAAAACCTAGGAAATTTTAAAGAGCAGCAGGTTATGATTTGCATTCAATCGCTGATTTTCTCGCTAGCTGTTCATGTTTATTTAGGTTATTATGGTTTGCTGATGCCGTTTAATTACAGTGGGGATAGATTTCGCTAATGAACTCCTCGACCAGTAAACGGAGTGTAGGTTTTATCTGGTACCTACATACTGGATCATTTATTTATGTACAGGGTGGCGCATAAGTAACGCACCCTTTTAAAAAATTAGTAATTTTTGCTCGTTATTCTTTCGTTTAGCGCACCATTTTGAGGGTAAATTTTAAAGTTTTACTACCGTAATATACACTGGGTCTCTGTAGGCAGGATACGACATGTAAATAAACTTTAAGAGTTCCTCTATCGTCAGCAATTAACCCTATCGTTATATCTTTCATATTTTATTTATTATTAATTTTTAAAAGGATGCGTTACTTATGCGCCACCCTGTACAAGACTAGTAGGAACTCTCACGTAGGAAATTCATAGGCTGTTAACATCTACAATCTACACGTTGGGTAAAAATTTTATTTACTGTTGAGTCTCAAAAATTTTGATGTCAGTAACAGATATTTTTATCAGCATTCCATAGAATATGTTAGTATTAGTACGTTCATTAGTTTTAGCATATAAATTTTCCACATCAATCTGAAATGCCTCCTTTTCCGAAATCTGATCTGGAAGTAATCGAAAGTTTCATGTTAATCTGTTTCATGTTAATGTTAATCGGAGATCATGTTAATTTTTAGTTCGCCTAGAACTCTTGAAGAAGAATATTGATGTTACTCACACATCGTAAATGTTTGACTGTATTTTCCGACACAGAAGTAGACATTTGGAAGACTCGAATATTTATTTACCTGATCTTCCAAGACCTTCAACTGAAAGTCTTATATTAGCAAAAGCTCGAATTCTATAATTTCATATATGGAACATCGAATTCAAATTAATTGAAATAACCCTGATATAGTCGTGCTCTGCACTCGATGCATATAAACTACCATGCTTCTATGCGCTGTCATCCCGCCAGACACTGAGGAAGGATTGTGCACCAGTATAGTGTCAAGATCCGGTACAACCCTCAAACGTACTTTTAGTTCGGTTCCAGCGTGAATATCTCTATTGACCAAGAGGCCAATCGTAGTGACGCTCTCCAGGATATATATACTCTATATGATAATACAAGAGTTGTTGGTTGGTTGGGGCGTGTGTCTGTGACGCTCTTAAGGATGCTTAATGACCGTACCTGTGATACGAATTTCACCAGTGCACAAGAACAAGAATATTTTAGTCGTGGGTACTATTAGGATGGGTGTTTTAGTCTGTAATCCACATCTGGAAGATTCATTTATGAAAAATATTGAGTCCCGCCGTTTTTGACTGGCCGTGTACATTCGATTATAACATAACCTACGGTACGTTTGGAAAGAGAACATAAACCATTAACAAAAAGTGTCACTGCCAATTGGAGTGGCATCACGGGTGCAAGATTTCGGTGTGTGTGTTGGAGTAGATCATTAGTGAAAATAAACAACAGATCATTAGTAAAAGCAAAAAGAATATTGCGACGGTCCCCCTAACAGATGCTAAAATTATTCTTTTAAAATTGATGATTTGTTCAGGAAACCAGCTGTTTTAGCGTACGCTAGAAAAAAATAGTTTGTCATCGCAGTTTCTTGAGCCTTGCGCATGACCTTGGCGAGACGTCCGAGGCCCGAGCAATGAAACAGTGGTAGCTTTCTTTCAAATGATGTATGTGAGTCATAAAATCTAGAACAAATTATATTTCCAATAGGGAAATTCTTCGAGAATTTAATCCGTAGAATAAAAAGAAGAACAAGAGTAAAGACGAACATCACATTTATTGTAAACGTTTCGGAATTATTGAAAACGTTTCGAGTAAATTATACTTGAAAACGTTTCGGAATTTTCCGAAGTTTACTGTGTGGCAACCACGGTGGAGTAAATCGGTGGCAAGTTTACCTTCCTCTCCGTGTAGTGTACAGTGGCTTCGAAGTAAAGCGGTGGCAAGTTTGCCTTTATCTCCGTATTTTGTACCGTGGCCTTCATTCTACCACGATCGGCGGCAAACCTGCGGCTGCAGACTCCAGTATTTGCGGCGCCAGTGACAGTGTTCACTGAACCGCAAGGTAGTACAGTTTTTTGTTTGACTTGCTCTGCCGCAGAACATCTTTGCAATGGCGACTAAAGTTCCGTCTGTGAAGCTCAACACTGGAGCATCAATGCCTCTTCTAGGGCTTGGAACATTTAAAGTAAGTCTGTTTTTAATTTGGTCAACTTTCTTAGGATTCTCCTTAACTACACAACCGTAAAGATGCGTTATATTGCTGACAAAAGACTGCTTCGTGATATCGATAGCATTACCTTGCAAGCATACACGTGTGATTCGATAGGGTACTTGAGAATACATTGTTAATATTTATCCAGCAAACTTTTAGTAATTTTTAGTATATTTATCTAGCAAACTTTTAGTAATTTTTAGTATATATATATATATATTATGTATGCTAATATAAATTTATTTTACTTTTCGCATTGATTTCGAACTGCACGTCACGTTTTGAATGAGACGATTAACTTTACTCCACTATACACGTTACAATATTGATGAAGACACGCATTTCAACTGTGTGTTTTATCACTTGATGATACCGAATATGGTTAGTTCTCAGAGGTTAATTCGCGCTATGAAAAATGTGTATTGCATTGGTATATAAAATATAGGCAGTTGTTATTTCACGCGTATTAGCGATCCCAGTTAAAAATTTCAGTCGTCTATAGTTGATTAATGTTAACATTAAATTAAATGATAAAATGTAAGATGAAACGATCGAAATTTGTCAAAACATAATCACTCCGTCAAAATAAAGGCGTCAAATTCCCTAGCGTCAGGAAAATCACCTCAGCCAAATTGTCTGAAAACAATTTGCAGTGCTAGTGGTTCGTTACGACGACTTGAAATGGTTAGATACTCCGGTCCCTGTATTGTACATCAGTTGCCCTTCAATACGGTTTACGACATTGCTTCTCGACAGTTAATATTTTGCGGCACTTTGAGACAGCTTCACTTCTCAGGGAGTCACACTAAATATAGTAGGAAAATTAGTTCTATCAAGGGTAGATGTGAGGTCTAGAGTTAGAGGTTAGGTAGGCCTCCCTTTCGTTCAAATCGAATAGTTTTTGTTTTGTTACGAACCATCTTTTTTCGATTCACTGCTGTCTATTTTTCAGCACCTATCTCTTTCTCCTCCTCCACCTTCTATCATATTTCAAATACGTCTCACACCCATGCTGTTTCTAAACGCAGAGTGTAAGAACGCACATTGTGTATAAATTCCCCATTCCCTGAATCCCCAAACTAAATAATATCCTCCTCTTTCCTCTTTTTGGGAAAAATTTGGTTTTTAGGAAGGCTTAAAATTAGAATCTATCTTGTTCAGCTGTACTGAGCGTCTGTACCCACGCCTGTGCCCCACACTCATCACACACACACTTGTTCTACACACTTGTTCAGCACTCTTGTTTGTGTCGTACACTCTTGTTTGTGTCCTACACTCTTGTTTGTGTCCTACACTCTTGTTTGTGTCGTACACTCTTGTTTGTGTCCTACACTCTTGTTTGTGTCCTACACTCTTGTTTGTGTCCTACACTCTTGTTTGTGTCCTACACTCTTGTTTGTGTCCTACACTCTTGTTTGTGTCCTACACTCTTGTTTGTGTCCTAGACTCTTGTTTGTGTCCTACAGTCTTGTTTGTGTCCTACACTCTTGTTTGTGTCCTACACTCTTGTTTGTGTCCTACACTCTTGTTTGTGTCCTACACTCTTGTCTGTGTAGTACACTCTTGTTTGTCACACACACTCTTCAAACTCGTACGAATAACCTCACAAACCCCTTTTTCGCTCGCGTCAGTATTAGCATGGATGGACCAACGTTCTTTGAAAATTGAGCCGGCTCCCGCCAATGCCGATGTAAACTGCCTCCTTCACACAGTAGCACGCTAGCTTAACCCACAAAAACCAAGTTCAAAATGGAATTACCACGTCTTAAAGGCCTCAGTCAAAACTGAGAGCGTAGCCAACGAGAACAAATACGCTAAGTTTGTCGATAAAAACAACGGGGACCTTCCTATGCTTTTAAATGGATACATTGACGACAAACATTTTGATCATGCTGCCGGAGACCTCATACCACAAATCATATCAAGCGTGACAGGCCGAAAATTATCATCTGTGATGAAAAAGAATGCGTTTGGCAGACAATAGTCGATTCCTAATCAAGTTTATCAGCGAACAACCCTCCACTAATGCTCTATCGTAAAAACGACCGCTTTTGTCTCTTGTTTCATAAGGCATAAATCACACTGGAGTTACATCATCATCATCATCATGACAAGATACTGTTGCCTAACTAAATAGAAGACTTTCAAATATAACCGACACTACACTGACAAGATCACGAAGCTCTTCCCATAAAAAAGCAACTTCGATGCCTCAGATGAACGCCATAATATAGATAATTTCCTCGGAGCCTAAATTATAAACTTCATGACGTCAGAGTGATGTTGGTCACTGAAGAAATTGATATTTTATGCGCTTGCAAAACAAGGTTTGATTCCCCGAACCCAAACTTCGTTTTTTAATATTCCCGATTAGAGTTGAACCGCAATGATAGCGTTAAAAGTAGAAGAGATAGTGAATCTTGTATTTTCGTGAAAAAAGTAAACTCAACATCTTTTCTAGCAAATGAAGTCTGCAAAGGTAAAGAAATAGTTTGGCTGAATGTACAAATAAATAAACATAAATCCATCACCATCGGCTGCCTCTACAGGCACCCATCGGCCTCCCTACGTCTAACATTAGAGTTTGTTATGAAAACGTTAAAAAATGTTAGTGACAAAAGTCATTCTTTGCTTTCGAAAATTTTAACGTTGACTTAATAAAAACAATCAGTTTAGCAAATTATTGTAGAAACTAAACTTATCTCGAATGGTCAAAGAACCAACTCGTATTACTAGAGTCTTTCGAACTTTTTCCGATTTGGCAATCACAAATAATCGTACGGTAATACTCAATACAGTAATATGACCCCCTGTTTCCGACCACCATTTAGAATGTCAAATTAATGTTGCGAAGGAGAGAAGAAATTATTAATGTATGACTCATTGTTTGAAAAGTCACTACTCAGCGGACTAATTCATGAAAAACTATTAACCACTACTACAATTTCTGTCATTTCGACCTTTTAGTTTTGTTTGCAGAATTATCTACTTCCAACCATTACACATTCAACATTAACTTATGATATCGCAAGTCCCTAAGCGCGTATTTCAACGTAAGTGCGCACTAACAGGAGCGTTTTTCGTCAATGCGTCACTGGTATCATGTTCTGTTTTGTTTTTCTCATTACTTGTATTTATATGCATTATCAAACTTAGAATTACATAACAAATGGCATGCATTTTTTCATGTTTGTCTATCATTTGTTTCGACAATTGACGTGAGTATTACGATACCCATGTGTGTTAATCAACTAAGCATCTTTATGTTGAGATATTTTAAAAGACATGCTTTTTGTATCATCTTTATTGGAAATAAACTATATTTCTTTTACTCTTGTTTGCCCCCACACTCTTGTCCTTATCACTCACTCCTCTTCTCACTTTTGTCCTTTTCCCACTCTTGCCCTCTTCACTCATGTACACCACACCCTGCACCGCTCGCCATTCCAGAGCCTAGACGACGCGGCGACGGAGGCGGTGCGCGGTGCCCTGGACGTGGGCTACCGCCACTTCGACTGCGCGCAGTTCTACGCCAACGAGCGCCAGGTCGGCGCGGGGCTCAGGGACAAACTTGCCGACGGCTCCATCAGGCGAGAAGACTTGTTCATCGTCAGCAAGGTGGGAGGACGCCCTCTTCACTAGCTTAGCAAGATCTGGTCTACTGTCATGGCTTTGACAACTCAGATAAATCTAGATAAGATTTATGCTAGTATCATTGCTTTCATAAGATAGTTGAGGCACTAAAAGATTGATTCTAGTATCATTGCTATAATTAGTTAACTGAGGCACGATGAAATTTCCCCTGGTGACGTTGTTTTGATTAGTTAGCTGAGGCATGATAAGATTCATCCTAGTATCATTAGTAAGGTTAATTCCATCCGTGCACAGAGGAGTAGAGCAACTGCTTTTTCTTGCTAGGAAGAGCAGAGCAAGCCTCCCACAGTAATTCAAACTAGAATTCATCTGCTCCCCGAATAAATGAGTAAAAAATTTGTCTATTTGCTTGAGTGACTTGCCTTCGTGGATAATGAGGTACCGCCATCAACCTTGGATCATTTAACTTTATCAACCTCCATTGCATTCATCAACCTCTATTGCCTCCATCAACCGTGGAATATTCAACTCCATCAACCGTGGAACGTTTACCTCCCTCAACCGTGGAACGTTTACCTCCATCAACCTTCATTATTTCTATCAACCTACATCAACAGATCTGGAACACCCACCACCGCAAGGAGCTAGTCGTACCTACGCTGAAGGAGACGCTGGCGGCGCTTGGTCTGGAGTACCTGGACCTCTACCTCATACACTGGCCCATGGCGTTCAAGGTGGGGTGGTGGACACCTCAGACAAAGGTTACGTCGTGATGAGATTAGTCCTTTCGTAAGGAACCTGACTTATTTCCATTCTTCTATACGTGGACTGGCCCATGGCGTTCAAGGTGGGGTGGGGCGATACTATTTGGTTTGTAAGGATGTCCGGCTTGTTTTTTTTATATACGTACACTGGCTCTTGGCCTTAGACTATGGCTACATGCGAAAATGATGACGGTGTGGTAAGATTAATTAACTTGTAAGGAAATACGATTTTTTTCAAGTGTTCTAGTCTACCGGAAGAGCGATTTCCATGTTGATAAACTTTTTCGACTGATAAAGATACAAAAATATATTTGTTCGTCTTTTATTTCAAGATACAACTATCTGATTAAGTCAATCTAAATTTCATAAAGTCTGTTATTCTTTTTAAAAACATCTATGTAATTTATTGTGTGAGGGAAGAAATTTTTTCCCAGTTTTTTCTCTTTGAAGGATCAATTTCTTGAAAAAAAAATAGTAAGGATATTTTAACTTGTTTTGTATTATTTTTCGTTTAATCATCTGTGCTTTTGCATGAGTGACTGTAGAATTAATTCACATTATTTATTGAGTTTGAAGAGCTGATAACTTTTTTCGGACACTGTGTTTCTCTCACACTCTAATTTGGCACATTCAACTACGATCTCATGAAAATTATTATTCTTTAATCGAATGTTCTTTAGAAACTTAAAGACGAAGAAAATTGTTAATATTGAAATCATATTTATTAGAGTTTCACAAGTTTTACACTTAAAATATCTCGAAAGAATCTATTCATTCTGTAAAGCGTTTCGGAGACCAGCTCCAGCCTCAGTAAGTTAATCTGTAAAAAATTAAAAAAAAAGAAAAAATGCATTCGAATCTGAAAAAATACTTGTTTTCATTAAAAATCTACGTATAAATTTACAAAGGAAATGAGCTATTTGTACTACTAAGAACGGGTTTTTCTTTAGCTATGTACAGGCACTCTAAAATGCGCAAATCTAAATCATTCCGGGGAGTACATGAAATTTTTAAATCGTCATTCGCTATACGGTCGTAGCCAGGGGCGCAAAGCAAAAAATTTCAGAA
>JACJUY010000563.1:0-36149 GCA_014220935.1 Platorchestia sp. MABIK | reverse complement strand
CAGACACTAATTATCAGCAATCTTATCATTCTTTTACTTAAAACGGGGACTGAAACTGGCCCCCAGCTCAACATTTTGGAAGGGGAGGGGTCCATGGCCCTGTTAAAATAGAGGATTTAAGAGTGCGGCCTGTTTTAGTAATTTGGGACTCTTAAAGTGATTGACAATAATTGTTCTCTATTTCGACGGTAAATTTTATGGAAGGATGCTTAGAATTCAAGTAGACTCTGAACATGGGGGCTTGACTAGGATCTCGAAATAATAAAAAAGGATCGTCAACATATCTTTGGTAAAATGCTGGTTGAAAACCTGCGGAGCAAACTTCAAGCCATTTTTGCTTCCAGGGGCACATAAAAATACTTCAATTGGTAATGAACAATGAGCATTGAAATAGAAAGTGAACGATGCGTCGCTGTGAAGTTGAATTTTTTCGCAGTAGTGACGTTCTAGAACGCCCTTAAAACGTCCTATAATGAACTTGACCTTCGGCGCCATGTGTGGCGCGCACAAGTGAGCGTCCGTGACGCCATTTCCTGTGCCTACTGGCTGCTTATTCTTGATATTTCGCTCTAATATTATGAACATATTCAGATTGAAGGTAATAGACGGGTCTAAAAAATAAGAATCCCCCAGCAATTGAGAATGCAACTAACATCTTGTGCATCTTGAAGCATTCAAAATGACAGTAGACGGGGCGCAATAGGTAATGATGTCAGGTGAACATCGCAACTATGTAACTTTTAGAAATGCGGCTCACATAAATGAATAAATAAATGAAACGTTCAATGTTGAGGTCAAATAGTTAATTTTCATTCATTATAATTTATATCTGTCAAAAGCTTTGAAACATGAAATGTCCGACAGTTTTCAAGTGAAATTTTTTAGCTGCAAGATTAATAATTAGTAAATTAATAAATAAATTAAATTATTAAAATACTTTGGTGTCTCGAATCTCCTGCGGAAATAAGCGTCATAGCCAATTTATATCATAGCATATTTTTCACTTTTTACTGTGCTGCTGTAAATGCAATGTCGTGGGTTCCTACCCAGTCAAACTTTTTCGCCGCCTGCATGCATGTTTTTTACCGCCTAAGCGATTAAATCGCTTAAGCGGCGAAAAACATGCATGCAGGCAGCGAAAAAGTTGAACTGGGTATACAACGAGCAATTACATTTAGATGATATATCAACACGTAGCCTTAAATATTTCTAACTTTTCTATCCTCTGAAGTTTTTTATCAAGTATTTCAGGATATTAAGTCTTCTGAGGTATTGGGGAGGTGTCTCGTAGAATTACAAAGGAGTGAACAAGTTTGTATTAGGTTCCTCAAACATAGCTAGGTAGGTCTTAGGCTCGAGACATGGTACTGACAGTTGGATTAGCTCGAACTGATCAAATTTAACTTGTTCGATTACTTAACACGTATTTCATACTGTAGAAACGCGATAGGCAAAAAGTTGAATTAGTTAAAATTTATCTTAGTCAATTTTGACGAAAAGGCGATGAACAAAAATTTGGATTAGTTAAAACCAATCATGTTTAACTTTAACTTTTTGAATACCAGCAACGCATTACATATTTCAGGAGGGCGATGAGTTCTTCCCCAAAGATGCAAACGAGAAGGTCATCCCCAGTTCGGATGACTTCGTGGAGACGTGGCGCGCCATGGAGGAGTGCGTCCAGTTGGGCCTCACCAAAGCCATCGGCGTGAGCAACTTCAACAAGCGCCAGCTGGAGAGGATCTTGGCCAGTGGTGGCACTGTGCCAGCTGTGAACCAGGTACTTGTACTATGAGAGGTGCCACCGTACCAGCTTTGAAACAGGTACAGTACTTATCTTGCGACAGGTGCTCTCGTACTAAATGTGGACCAGGTACTTCTGTGGGCCAATGACCTGCATTGCATAAATTAACTTGCTGAGAAATTGGTGTTTTATATCTATTTACTCTTCATGATATTGCAGGTCGAATGCCACCCATACTTGGCGCAAAAGAAGCTCATCGACTTCTGCAAGAGCAAAGGCATCGTAGTCACAGCGTACACTCCGCTGGGATCGCCTGGATCGTAAGATTTCTGCGTAAATCCACTATAGTTAACCTTAGATCACCATAGTTAACATTGGGTTATCATACAGTAGTTAACATTAGGTTACCATGCAGTAATTAACATTGGACTATCATACCGTAGTTGACCCTAGGCCACGGATGTTCATCAACAATTGATGATGATAGTCTACATTTGGTGGCCACGATTCAGTTAACATTTGGTGCCAACAGTTAGAATTGTATGCCAAACGTTAGAATTTTATTCCACCCGTAAAAATTTGACGCCAACAGTTAAAATCTGATGCATATTTTCCCCGTTCCTTTAGCCCTATTTGATGGCATGGTTTAGCGCCTGTGGAAGGAGAGTGTGGACGGTAACTAGCAGACCAACAAGAATGTCAGAGTTGTGTCAGGACGCAGATGTTCAGCATCACTTTAAGAAGACCTTAATGTTTCTCTGCACAGGAGGGATTGGACTCTCGACGTCCCTCAACTGATTGAGAATCCCAAGGTTGTGGCCATCGCTGAAAAGCACGGCAAAAGTTCGTGCCAAATCCTCATTAAATTTCAGGTGAGATTTAAGGGCGGGCCTCAACGGGAGCGGGGAATCTCTTCACTCTCCTTACACGAGTTCTCTTCTAGCCTAGGAGCGGAAGTTAATTGCAGAAAACAGATTAAGAACCAAGTAGCAGAAACAGGTTAAGAACGGAATAGCGGAAATAGATGAGGAACGGAATAGCAGAAACAGCTTGGCACAGAATAACATAAATAGCTTAGGAACAGAATAACAGAAATAGCTTAGGAACAGAATAACAGAAATAGCTTAGGAACAGAATAACAGAAATAGCTTAGGAACAGAATAACAGAAATAGCTTAGGAACAGAATAACAGAAACAGATTAGAAACAGAAGCTAAAAGCAGAAAACAGATGGAAAACAAGTACGTGGTTGGTTCACTATAGGATTTACGACTTTTAGTGTTAGGATTCTCGAGGTCTTCACGAGAAAATATAAAATAGGAAATTGCATTTTAATACTCTGTATTTTGCTATACTTAACGCTGTATATTCCATGAAAAGAGGAATTTGCTATTTGTTTTATTTTTTCTTGCGAAGGCTTTTGTTTTTATTCACCATGACATTTTGGCTCACTTCTACCTGTTTTGCTGTCCATGATATTCTGTCAAGCTACTTCTCGTTTTGCTGACCATAACATTTTGTCTTACTGCTACTTGTTTTGCTGACCATAACATTTTGTCTTACTTCTACTTGTTTTGCTGACCATAACATTTTGTCTTACTGCTACTTGTTTTGCTGACCATAACATTTTGTCTTACTGCTACTTGTTTTGCTGACCATGATATTCTGTCTTGCTTCTACTTGTTTTGCTGACCATGATACTTTGTCTTACTTTCACTTGTCTGTTTTCAAGAATGGTTTCTTAGAAAGTACTGAACAGAAATTCAGTTATTGAAATGTTTCTAAAAACTATTGTTGTGTTTCATTTTACTTTATATATCAATTTTTTTATGATATGCCGTCTATTCGTTTTCTACCCTGCTTTCGTTTCTTCTTCCTCAAAATCAATTGATTAACAGAATTCATTACACGCTGAGCCGCTGTGGAGTTTCCGTTTATTAATGGTGCTGTTGGCAACACTGTCGGCAACACTGTTGCTTATTTGCACTTGTATGTTTTTAATTCTTTTTACATTTGAGATAAAATAAAACCATTTTTTCTTGTAAATAAACTTAGTTGCGGAAAAATTAGCTTTGAAATACAGCAAATCACAAAGGTCGGTACAAATATGTAGCTTGTTTCTATGAAAATTATTTTCGAAAAGTATAGCTTTCAAGTGTCCTCGCCACTTGTTTTCAGTGCCTAAAAGAACGCAGGAATAAGAATCATACATAATTAAATTTACGAGCCCCAAAATACGAGGTTTCACAAACCCCATTTGTAAGATTGTGCTAACACAACTCTTAAAAACATTTTCTTTGTTCACTGAAGCTTTATGTTAGATTTGCTACAACAGTCGTCAGGGAACGAATGTATATTTTTGGAGGCCTTGTGTTGTGATCTTAGATACAAATAGAACATTTTCATGAAATTTAATCAAAAAATCAGAAATATATTCATACACATTCAATTTCAATAAGCGATGATGAAAATTATGCGGGCCGCATAATTTTCATCTGCCTATCCAGTTAAAAGTTTCCAAATGACGGCTAATTTTTGTCCTGTTATTTTAACACTTGAAAAAGTCGTGAAAATTTTCTTAAACTCTGATTCTGTGCTGGGTGTGAAATCGAAAGATTGAAATCGGAAGAATTTGTGTGAAGTCCGGAATAATGATTAAAAAAAATAAGAAAGCGCTCACTCTTCCATTGCGTATCTTTGGCCATTTATCCTAGCGATTTTCTTAATTTATCTTGCTTCCCTTCACCCCCTGAAGCTTCTAAAGCGCATTCGTCCCCTGATGACCGTTGGAGCCTATCCAATCGAAAGTTTGGCTGAAATTTTTCCACAAAAGTGGAAGAAAATGAAAATGAATTCTCCAAGACATCTTCATTTAGCGTTGCTATGACGTCCCTGTTTGTAGTTGAATAGCATTTTTTGCCTGGTCATCGAATGTCTGCCTTTTGATATCCAAATGGCTGTGAGTGAGGGACGAACTTCAATGCCTCTTATACCTGAGATATAGTAGACGTTACTAACTCCCTTCTTTATAGCTCACGGTTGGGTACGGTTACTGAAATAGAATAGTGCTCCGGAACATATTGTTTTTCGCTTCAGTAGTGTCCTATGTTTGCCAACATCTATTAACAATGAATTTTTTAGATTCTAAAAGTGGAAGAAAATCAAAATGAATTCTCCAAAACATCTTCATTTAGCGTTGCTATGCCGTACATACGGCATCGTTTCTACTACACTGCCATGCGTTTTCCAAAGAAGGTTCTTGCACGAAAGAAACATTTTTGTTGCCTTCATCTTTAGCATAGCGTTAAATAATTTTAAATTAAATTATTAAACTTTATTTTCAAACCTAATTACATTTTAAAATGTAAAATTCAATTAAATTATAAAATAATCCAACTAAAAGCAAATTTAATTCGTTATTTTCAGGTTCAACGAGGTGTCGTCTGCATTCCAAAATCGACCATGATTGAAAGGATCAAGTCCAACTTCGATGTGAGTAAATTCATTGGATTTTATATCATGTCACGCACGTCTTGAAATTCGCTACGTCGAAGTGTTTATTACGTTAAATTCGCTACGCCGAAGTGTTTATTACGTTAAATTCGCTACGTCGAAGTGTTTATTACGTTAAATTCGCTACGCCGAAGTGTTTATTACGTTAAATTCGCTACGCCGAAGTGTTTATTACGTCAAATTCGCTACGCCGAAGTGTTTATTACGTCAAATTCGCTACGCCGAAGTGTTTATTACGTCAAATTCGCTACGCCGAAGTGTTTATTACGTTAAATTCGCTACGCCGAAGTGTTTAGTACGTTAAATTCGCTACGTCGAAGTGTTTATTACGTTAAATTCGCTACGTTGAAGTGTTTATTACGTTAAATTCGCTACGTTAAAATGTTCGGGTATTGGATCGATCCGTCGCGTACTAAAAAATGGGAAAATTCTTTAATTGTATTTCTGGTACATAATATGAGTTGTGATACCCTTATTTTAATACATTTTCCTTTTCCCAGTCGATCTTTTTCGCAGGAGCGTCTATAACATCTATGTATATCTCAACGCAAAGGCTAAACATGGGCAGCTAAAATCATAGATGCTTCATTGATAAAGTTGAGCTGAGTTTTCATGCATCTTTTTATCCAATTTTTCTAAATGAAAAGTGTTTAACTCGAAATCCCCATTCAGTGCAACTATACAGGGTGGCGCATAAGTAACGCACCCTTTTGAAGGTAAAATTTAAAGATTTATTACCGCAATATACACTGGGTATTTGTAGACAGGATACGACATGTAAATAAACTTTAAGAGTTCCTCTATCGTTTGCAATTAACCCTATCGTTATACCTTTCATAGTTTATTTATCATTATTTTTTTTAAATCGTGCGTTACTTATGCGCCACCCTGTATAAGGAAGCATGGGCACATAGGCCACTGCGTCCTGTCATACAGTTTTTAGCATTTGAAGCCCTATGATGTATTTTTTATGTACCAGCTTGATTTCCATGAATACATCCTTAGAATGTGGCAATGAGTACATTTTAGGTTGCTGTAATGCCCTAATTTGAAAAGGAAAATCCAAATCTACGAGAGGCTCATAATTTCTCTCTGTTTGCGTCGATATCGCATAGAAAGTTTTCCTTTTTCACATAGAGCCTTCATTTGTCAGTTCTTTTACAGCGGCAAACTTGAAACTCGACTCAATTATTTGACTGACCTTATTGATTAAGTTAACATTTAATACGCTGGTTCATACTGATTTACATACTGGTACATACTAGATACACACTAATTATGTTAATATTTAATACGCTGGTGCATTGTCCGTCTTTTTTCCGTACTGATTGTATCAGCTAAAAATTTGAAGATTTAAGGAAGGAAGTTTTTCTTTACGCTTCATGATTGTTACAGATCTTTGATTTTGAACTCACTCAAGTAGAGATGGACACTCTGCTGGCTCTGGACTGCAATGGCCGTCTTGTAGCGCCACCCATGTAAGTCCGCTGCCTGTGCTCTTAGCAATATTACATTGCACGTATCATGACTGTTGAATTAGGTTGTCATTCACACTTACAATTGTGAATAATGTATTGCATAGTTCTCGAATTCATTTATCATTCACGCTCTGAATTATAAATTGAGTATTACATAGTTGTTGAATTAGTGAATGTGGCTTTCCTACCATTTACACTTTAAATTATAGTTATTTAGTGTTTACCCAATCAAGTCTTCAAAATGGCAAATATGTATTTCGCGTTACTAATATTTTCGATTATTCGTTACTCTGTAATTGTACGGCGCCTAATTTTGTTTAACATGCAATAGAATGGGCTCATTTTCTGAGGTTGACATTATAGAATAGTCTACAGCTTTACCTATGACATCACCAGTGAGAATTTTTCTTAACATGTGGATCTATTGCGAGATAAGGATTTGGTCGCACTAAATTTCAATTGTTTATTAATCAATTGTGAGACAGTGTAAGTAGTTGACTTGAATAATTTCCTCTTTATTTATTTATTTATATATTTTATTAGAAGCTTATTTGAGTATTCACGATAAACTATGAAAATTAAACTTCTACGCCTTCATTTCTTATGAAATGCCGAGGCGCATGTTCAAGTTAATTAAGTCTGGGTTGCCATTCTAACGTAGCTAAAATTCGAAAGATTTTGATAGATTCATTCACCACTCTCATGCACAGTGTTGCGCTTGAGACTTTGGAATTAATTTGTTATCTAACAGTAAAGAATATTAGCTCTATGACAAATGATCTACAGGGTTTCTCTGGTAACCTATAAGGAATTTCGGAGAGAAGTAGCTAAAGTTATTAGAAAATCCTAAATTGCATGCGAGTAATGGCAACTTAATGAAGCGTTTCTAAGGGCTAAGTTATTTTCTTATGGACGAAATATTAACCAATCCTATCCTAGCACGACCTATCGATGGGTCGTGCTTAAGTTCTTCCTCCTGCAATACGATCCACCGACGGGTCGTTTGAAAAATTTTAACAATTTTTTAAAATTAATGGTATTCACTAGACCCAGGAAATGTCTAGTAGTTATAAAATTGCCAGCAACTTTTAAGTTTAAATTTGAGTTGAGGATTGAACTTCAGTTTAACCCATCGCAGTCAACGTGTTAAGATAATGTTACGCAAAATGTCCTTCCGCAAAATAGGCGACCTTCCAACAAAAATTTATAGTATGAGAATGTTATAAGTTTATTCTAATGTTTCTAATCGGGAATGGCAGTACTTCTTTATACGATTGACGTTCTTGCTCAGGACTGAACATATTAGAGGCGATGTCTCAGACTTGCGAACAGCTATGAAATATCATTGCGTGGTGAACGTCGTAAAATTTTCTGGCGACGCGTTTGAAATGCAATTTTTCTTTATTAGACAGTTCCTCGATGTAAACTCAACGCTTTATGTGCTGTTTCATCTTCGAAGACGAGCAAAACGTAATTTCCGATCTACGATGAAACGTAATTAAAATTTAAATGATCAGTTATAAACGAAATCTTCTGCTAGTTTTTACGTGAACAAAAATGTTAAATGACATTGGCACGCTGCTAGGGTACGACACCAGCATGCTTTTGCGATTTGTTGTTCCTTCCGAGCATCCTCAACTGCCCAACGACTGAGTTAGCTGCATTTTTTGTAAAAATCTCTTGTGACTTTTGTTTAATGATTGATTAACCTTGTTCTTCGATCTTGAAAATCTTGTAGCAACTTTAGCCCAGTGGTTAAAAGCACTTTTCTGTGAGTAAAGAGTTCAAGGTTCAAAACCTTGTTAAGTCTGTTGTTTCTTTACGTTGTGCGTGAGGAAGGATAGAGCAACAATTCCTATTTCTGTACCATGCAGTGTATGAAATAGGGTGGCTCGATCCGAAATTTCCGTTTAGAATCTAGTCGTTAGTTTTAAGGCGTAGGAAAAACATTTGTACAAGCTATGTAACAACTGCGCTGGAATAGAAATCCTCTCCTCTCATGCTTAGCTCTTAGTTTTTTTTTTGTCATTAGGAAAGATCCGAATATCCGATGGTTCGTTTCGAAAAATTTCACGCCCAGTTTTAATCAGTTTCAGAATTTAGGGCTGTTCCCAAAATTTTATACGAATTACTTGCCAAAGCATTAGTGTTATTTATGCCTAATTTTATTAATAGTTAGCAGAATTACACAATAATAAAATCACGTCCATCTGTTCTCTTTACACATACCAGTCATGAGGTAAATGAGACCGATTTGAATTTCATTTGTTTTTCTCTCCGCAGGTTTGATGCGCATCCAGATTACCCTTTCTCTGACGAGTACTAAGGCAATTTAGTCGACCATGATGTCGTCCTTGAATTGCCTCTTCTATGTCACTGCTTGAGGAAGGCTCATCACAAGTCATCTTTGTTGAGGGAAAGTCGTTACGCCCAGTTTAGGGTCGGTAGTTCCACGTGCTGCAAATTTGAAGTTGAACAGAAGCACGGCTTTTGAAGACCAATATGTTTTGTATGTGGGCTCTTCAGTATAATCGATTGTTTCGTAATTCTCTTCTTTATCCTTCCACGCTTAACATCTTCTGAAAATGCAGCACAACATTTTAGTGGGGGTATTTTCGAGTATTTTTATCAGATCTTGCTTGAGAAGTTTGGATCTTGGAGAAAAGTTTACTCACTCGGTCTTCAGCCCCTCAGTGGGATACAATTATTTATCTACGAGAATTACTACTCCCAGAAGAAAGATGTGAGGTCCCTAGCAAAATACTAAGTTGAGTAGCCCACTGTAATGAACCAAATGTTAAATTTGTAAAACATGATATTTTAGTGAACTTCTGTTCATGGGATGTCGAGCAAAAAGTTCTCTCGGTATCAAGAGCCTAACAGTGGGACAAACTTCCCCACTGTGTAACAATCCCTCAATGAATGAATTATTCATGGCCAAAATAGCACGTCATTTTACGATGCAAGAATAACTGCGCTAATGCATACGGAAAGAGTACTCACTAAATTTTTCCTCTCATTACTGTACATAGCTTACTATCGATTGAAATTATCGCTAGTATGCGTACGAGATGTGATTTCTGGTATGAAATAAAGCATTTTAAGTGATTACACACAAATGTTGAAGCAAGATAACCTCAAAGAAAGCTAGTCACTTCCAATGCTACTATAAGTGGCGTATTTGTGTTAACCAACAACTAGTTATTCCGAACGTAATTTCGTTATGAGTTCATCGTCCAGCTCCGGTGTCCATGTCTGTACATATTTCAGAAATGAATTATTCATGGGGGTGCACTGAGACGTCTATTTGAACTACCGATTTCTCAATTTTGATTACTTTAGAAACTGATTCATACGGCAGATTAGCTTACGATCTCTGTCTCAGCAATCAAATATTTATAAAGTCATAATGGAATCTTCATTAAATGCTGTATATTTTTGCTTATTTTTACTCCATCAATCACTTGGTAGTATACATTTAGCAAGTATGCTTGAGATTACACATCAGTACCATTAGTATTCAGCTAACAACATTGAGACATTAGCTCATCAGCATAAATGCGCATTTTATTGTTTATGCATGTTGTAAAATGTTTTTATTTGCCTTGTGTGATAAGCGTTTGCACTGTTCCGCAGAGCAGGGGCAAGTTGCAGTTGTCGTTAGGTGCAACCAGGTCTAATGCTCCTAGCTCTCAGCCCGATTTTGAAATTGTAGAGTGAAAGAGGAAGGAGGAATCTTGACCGTGCACTGTTGCTGACATGAGCGCAGAATAGCGTCTGATATTCTTAAGCTGCTCGGCAGAGAGCGATCTTAAATATGCATCGCTCGGAGCCGCTCCTGAAGCTCCACTCTATGCTGTCTGGCCGCGTATTGGTCAGTACGGGGTGTCAGCTTGGTATACGGCATTCGTATGAGTATCCCGCATTCATGTCGTAGTGGGGGCTACACAGGAAGTACCTAGTTAGAGTTTAAGAGCTAGTATATAGGGTAGCATACGGTGCCAAATTGACGTGTGATATTCGTACGGATAGCTTGCGGTCAGGTTGTAGTGACGAGGGGCCAAGGAAGTACAGGGTAGTACTCAAAATGATAAAACATTGTGATGTTGAAATTAGAGTTGATGTCTTCTCCTCTGTTCATGTGTTAGGCAACAGATTTATCTCAAGAAAAACTTTGGTCGATGCGGTACCTGACGCATTTGCACTAGACCGCGGCTCTTAATTGATAATAGTACCTGAATAAATCAGAAATAAGAGGTTAAAGGAGAGCATTTCTACTCACTGGGCTTGGTCATCACCCACGTGCTCCCTTATTCTAGGTTAAGAGCTGAAAAAAACACTACTCGATTATAACGATAGAGAGACTGATAATGTTGTTCTTAGTTAGGTATTCTACCCATGTGTTTGTGTTAAAAGTGATAGTCATAAATTATCAGTTACTCTAAATAAGCGAAAAACGGGTTTGGTCAATTGCTACAGAGGGACACTTGTCAAAATGCATTGTGATGCACGAGAATTTGGTATTTCTTGAGTGGCTTCGCCGACGTACTTTTCTTTAATAGTCAAGTTATATAATCATTATGGCATGTTGAGAAGAAAAATGTCAGTAGACTTAGTGTTTGAGTTATTAATGAGCTAAACCAGGAGAATGAGAGGGGAACTCGATTGGCTTGATGCAAACAAGCACCCACTTGCAGGGGATTGTGAGACTGTGCATAGTCATAGTAAAGTAAAACATCGGCATCTAAGGATGCTTTATTTCCAATTCCAGGCTGATACATATCACCTTGTACATTGGTTTTTCAAATGCCATATAATTATCAGAACGCCATGACGCTTTTCCCCCCGGTCAAGACCGGTACCCATTTCAGACACCTAGGTAGAGTGGGGTATTGTGCTTTGAATTTTTCTCTCATACCCAACGGAGAAAATCGCCATCCAGCGCCGGGATTCGAACCCGCGATGCTTTCACGGAAAGCAGGTCCTGAAACCACACGGCAATGACAAGCACGTCCTGTTAAATAACTAATTATTGTTGTAAGAAGTTCATCAGTGACTAATAAAATTGATGTACGTTGTATTTCTAGATATATGGAATCAATTAGTACACTAGCAGGAAGAATTGTTAAATATAAATGACGAATTTTACTCTGCTCAGAACATTTTAATCCATCTATCTCATGCTAATTGTGTTTTTATTTTAAAACGTATTCCTCTGCATTACTCAATCATATGAGCATTCTTTTTATTGTTTATATCCCGTGTTGTTTGAAATCATAAATCTCTACTTTAGCATTTGAAAAAAAATGACAACGTAATAGGAAAAAATTAGCTGTGCTAGGGTATTTTAGTTGTAGTTTGTAGAGGCTCGTAGAATCATGTTTCGTCGAGTTGTAAACACTTGCAAAAATGTAGACCAACCCGGTGGAGTGTATTATTAAAATGTTTACCATGTGTTTTGTTGATAACATTTCAATTATGTGCCTTCATAACATGAACTCTTTTGAAGCTGGGAGCGTTTTATTTTATTTGGTTATTGGAGATATGTATCATAGTTTAAACAACGAAAATTATGGGGTTAAAATACTATTTTTTGACAGGTAAAAAAAAAGTTATAGAGTTGTTTAGTTGCAGGTGTTTTCATAACATTCAGTTCTAGCTCAAGTGTGACGGTAGAAGTTACCATCGTTGAAATGTACCGAAGGGAAAATCTGACCAGTTTTCATATGTCGGACGTTTTGTTCATTCTGGTAAAGTTAATGGTAAATAATAACTCAGTCACTATGCCTAATCTATGCCTTGGTTAAATTATCGGTGAGTAGTAGCATAGTTGTATTAAGACAATGCAAAATCAATTTCAACTTTTTTATTCCAAGAAGTGCTTTGTAGAGTTGAGTCCCATGGCTGCTTCTTGAATTGAGGAAAGAACTTTTTTCCATACCTGTGGTCACAGTTCTAAGTGTCAATTAGTTGTACAAATTTTGCAGACAATGTATAAAGTGTGTTTGAATAGTCTGCTACAATTTCAAGCTTCTTGAGGTTTTGGAATTTTGGTTGATATTGAGTTTAATGCGTTCACGGAAATTAAATATTCTGTTCCAAAGAATCAGTAGAAGAACACATTTAAAGACGTTTCATATGAATGGCATTTTGCTCGCTAATGCGTAATTTTTGAGATGTAACATTAATTATGTTCAGGTATGAATAACATTAAATAGTTGGTTGCATAGTCGCCTCATTGTTGGAACGTGCCCACTTGAGTTATGTTAAGTTAAGCTATTTTAGGTATATTTAGATTAGTTTATTTAACTAACCTAATGTAACCTAACCTTACCCAGCGTTATGTCAGTACCATATTATAGCATATTTACATGTCTATTTCTTTACTTTTATACACGACGTTTCTATAACTTCTAAGTTGAATAACTCAAAAATGACGCATCAGCAAGCAAAATATCATTTGTATAAAATGTTCTTTGATATGTTTCTTTAGTAATTCTTTGAAACAGAATTTTTTAATTTCTGTGTGCACATTAAACTTAATGTTGTCCAGAATTTTTGTTACACTTTTTCCAAAATTTAAAATTGACAAATTGTAGTTTACTTTTTGAAAAAGTGACCTGTAGGTCCAAACAAAACTATTCTTGTATTTATTTTTAGATTTATTTGCGCGTTGATGTTACCATTTTGGTAAATATTGAGGACAACACACTAATTGATTTTAAAATTTTTGATGATTGTATTATGGTAATGAGATAAAAATAAAAACTTCTCTTCTATGCACATTCTGTTACAAATGAGTATTTAACAAGTTATAGCAATGATGTAACTTAACTAATATAACTTGACATAACTTAACCTAACACAACATATTTTGTTCTAACCTAACTTAATTTAACGTAGCCTAACAATGATTTGCGCGGTTTAAAGCCGGCAGAACAGATTTTATTGGAGCGCTCTGATTTTTCCCACTTAAGACTAGAATTGTGGTAATTACCCTAACACTATAACTTGTTAACACTAAGTGTGATGTGACCCCATTGGTAGTCACTGAGGTAATTTTCATAATGCTACTGAGCATCCAGCAGTCACTAACTCAATTTTGTTAAATGCTTGATGGAAACTAAATGAAGGTGTGATCTATTTAATGTTCATTATTTCCAAAATTGATCTCAAAAATTAACTCTATTTTGAGTTGAATATTAAACTTCAGTTTAACCTGTCGCACTTAAAGTGTTAAATACTAATTTAAATGACAGTAAGTGCATAGAAGAAAAGTTATTTATTTTGATGTAATTAACACTATACAAGCAACAAAAATTTGAAAAGTGATTGATATGTTGTCCTCAATAAATACCATCATTGCTACTGAATAAAATATATATGTTTATATATCAGTTGAAGCTTTTTGGAGTAATTTTCAATCAATTTATGTTACAAGTACATAAGTATAAATTGATTTGTAGATGATAAAGGCTCTTAAAAAAAATGTTAAAGTTACATTAAATCATGTGTAAAATAAAAATGCAATAGTTTTGAAAACAATATTAATTATATCAAGGTCAAACCATTTCCATCAAAATTTAACAAGACTAGTCTTGTGCTTCACAGACTAATTTGAGCACCTGTACAATTTTTTATTAATATAAATAATAGTTGATTCTATTTATTGTGTTTTTTTTGCTTTGTTTCTAGCAAATGATGTAGCACAGTTTTGTATTACAGAAGTGTATTATGAGGCAATAGAGTTGTGGTCACTGTAAATGTAAAATTGTTGCCATTGAAGTTACAGCTAAGTGTTGTATTTTAATGAAGTCAATACCTGTAATCTTGCACAGTGTTTTTTTTAATGCGGTCAAAAAGAGTGTTCTGACTAATTTTCTTAGATATCAGTGGAAAAAACCCAAGGTTGACTGTTCATGCTGCTAGATTTTGAACCCTTTACATGAATGGTAAGCATTCCAAACCTCTTAGCCTCAGTGGCCATTATTAAGACAATTTTGCTATGTTCTTATAAGCTGCATTATCTATAGAGGCGCACATTTTTTTAATCATCGTGTAACATTGTACTGGTATTTGCCAACTTATGAATGCATTTGGTTCTTACTAACAGGTTGTAAGATGGTTAGGAAGCACGTTGGGTTTGCATAGATATTTCTTCAAGTATGTATACTGTTTTTTGGTAAAATTGTGTCAAAAATCAATTTGTGACAATTTTCTCTGCTTATAAATTTTGCAATTTTTTCAACTTTCTTTACTGTATTTTTAACATGTTCTTTGGTTGACTAGTTTTGTTGATAATTTTTTTACCTATGAGTGGTCATAAGTTCACAGCTACCTGTATATGAAAATTTTTTGAAAGGCTAACCATTGTGTTGGCAAAGTGTACACAATTTCAAATGGAGCTGAATGAAATTGTCTGGTAATTGAATATTTGGTCAATATTGAGTTCCATGCGCTCACGAGAATTAAAAATTCTGTTCTCAAGAGTCACTAAAGGAACACATTTTAAGAACATTTTACAGAAATGACATTTTGCTCGCTGATGCGTAATTTTCCAGTTATTAAACTTTGAAGTTATAGGAACGTCGAATATAACAGTAAAGAAACGGACACATATGCTGTAATACGGTATTGACGTGATAATAGGTTAGATTATGTTAGTTGAATAAACTTTCCTAAACTATCTTAAATAAACCTAAAATAGCTTAAATTAACTCAACTACACCGACACTGATGGTTCCCGCCAAAATACTGCGCGTGTTCCAAGAATGCAGGTACGACCCAGCCGACTATATAATGTTGTTCTTACCTGAACGTAAATCATGTTATATCTCAAAAATGGTGCGTCAGCAAGCAAAATGTCATTCATGTAAAACGTTTTTAAATGTGCTTCTTTATTGATTCTTGGGAACCA
Source organism: Platorchestia sp. MABIK (assembly GCA_014220935.1). Taxonomy (NCBI): domain Eukaryota; kingdom Metazoa; phylum Arthropoda; class Malacostraca; order Amphipoda; family Talitridae; genus Platorchestia; species Platorchestia sp. MABIK. The sequence goes on along the minus strand of JACJUY010000563.1, from coordinate 20,498 downwards.
AATTTATAAATTTTGTGAGCGCATCAAACTCAATCTTGACTTAGTAATTTTGCTGAATTATGGTCTGCATTAAATATAGAATTAACATTTTTCTCTCATCTCATCTATCATTTTCATGCATATGAATATTTATTTCATAAGTTTAAATTGAAAATCCGCACAAATTAAATTATTAATTAGTTAATTATCTTAAAGCTTGATTCTTTCTAAAAAGAATGTATCTTACTTTCTCTCTACAGCTGGTTGAAATTTTAGCTAATTGTGCTGTGTAATTTTTAATCTTGTATGCTAAGTTAGGATATGCAATCAGATTATTTAAATCTATTTTAACTTGGCCTGTGAATGTTCAATTAATTTGGATAGTTTCTTAATTTGAGTCACACCAAACAAAATTCAAATGGAAGACAGGCCAAGCTCCAGCAGAAATTCCAGGAAACAACATGGCCATTCAAAAAGTCACAAAGATGGCAAATCCAAGTCAAGTTCTAGTAATGCCGCCACAAGGAGTGCAAGCAGCACGAATGCCACTGCTGCAACCCCTCCTGTTGAGAAGAAGACAAGTTATATGATTCTGATTGCTTGTGGTGAGTATTTATTATTGTACCCATATTTGTGGAGAATGTATTGCTGTAGCCATGTTGGTGGTAAGTGTATTGTTGATGCAATTTTTTGATATTGTAAGTTTGTTGTTGCAGCTTGATTGTGTATTTTATTAAATTAGTTATTCTTCTGGAATATTTACAAAAGTTATAAGTTCTGTGATTAGTTCATCAGAATACCAACATAAGAAAAATCATGAATTATGCTCAACCATTTTCGAGTTTCACGACTCCAGAATTCTTTTTCACTTAAGTTTTTCATAAAACTTTTATTATAAGGGTTATTTTTTTAGTTATTAGCTAACATGTCGTGAAAGATATTTATCTACTCTTCTCAGATGCCTTTGTTGACCAGAATAGTCAGCTTGGTTAAATTTCATTAGAATGCTTCTGTTGAAGATATATGGATATATGAACATTAGGCTACCGTCACATGGAGACCAAATAATGTTTCGTCATAATCCTCTATAGTCAGCAGTGCCACTCGGTCTATCCAGAACCATGAAATGATCAGATTTTAGCCCTTGTTTGGGACCAGCTTAGTCATACCACAATTTCAGAACCTTAAATCATGATATGACTAAGCTAGTCTCAAACTAAGAGTGAAATCTGACAGTTTCACGGTGCTGAACAGACCAAATGGTGCCATTGACTGTAGACAATTATGATGAAATGTTACCATTTGGTCTCTGTCTGACAGCAGACTTAGAATTTGCTGAATGTAGCTTCGTTTGCCCTATATAAAAGAGGAATCATCCTTTTGTTTAACCCTATAATGACCAAATTTGATGACCTCTTGAATGAAATATGGTAATTTATCTTGAATTATAATACATGAAAGTCAGTAAATGTGAAATTTTTATCAAAGCATTTAGAATATGAGAACAATGTGAAGGATTTCCTAACAACCTTCAGAAAGAATATTAGTTAACAAAGGCTTATGGCCTACTGGAAATTTTCTTGTTCCTCTTACTCTGCTTGTGTAATCATGCTTCCATTCTGGATCTCTCTCATAATTGTTCTGAAACTCATTTAGATCTGCATTGTATAAGTACTAATAAATTATCACTCACTTTTTAAAGATTGCGCTAGTCTAGGTATTTTGCTCTGAATTTTGGGAAATATTAATGTTATTTATTTTTCCAGCCTTGTGCTGTGGGCTGCTCAACATGTTGCACACCTCAACCCTCTTTGAAAATGATCGCCATTTCTCACACTTGTCCGATCTGGAAAAAGAAATGACATTCAGGACCGAAATGGTAAGCCAGTCACATGCTTTTAGAATCTAAACTTTTTTACAGCTGCTTGTGGATTTTAATTTTGATTCTGTCTTTTAGGTGTAGCCTTTTGAGGTCATCCTGTAGCTCTAAGGGAACATGGACTACAGAATGTGATGCATCACTGATCTACTTTCAGTAAATGGCACATGATTTGTTCTTGCATTTCATCTGTTACATGAAGAACAAAACCTTTTATGTAGATGATTTTTCAGACGCTGGTTATAGCCATGTTAGAATACTTGAGAATTTTCTTCTGAGCTCATGTTCATCAACATCTAACTGAAGTAAACTTTTACAGCAATAAATTTTTTTTATTGCTCTGAATCAGATTTGTCTAGATATTTTGCTTTGAATTTTGGGAAATATCAATGTTACTGATTTTGATGCCTATAGTTTCTTTATTGTTTATATGGGCTGCATTCTGTCATTGGTTATTTACATTTTGAAATGCTTTAGAATGTATTATTACAGAGTTTATCTTTCTAGCACCTTACTCTTAACATAACAATGGATTAATTTGTAGCATTTGTTGACTTCTTGACAGGGCTTTTATTACTGGCACTACAAGACCTTGGTTGAGGCAGACACTCTGCTGGACGGCCTGGCTAGCCTCGTGCACAACAACATCACAGAGTACCCGAGCATCATCAACAGCTTGCATCGCTTCAATGTCATGCCTGAGGTATCCGTTTTACCTGCCAGTTTTTATTTGTATCAATGGCCCTTTTATTTTCAATTGTATGTCTGCTTAAATTGATTGTGCAAGTACTAGAAAGCAAGTCATGTGGTATGTGAGCAGCTTCTAGGAAAAATGTAGGCTGTATAGTGTATATTTGGGAAAGGTTTACTTTCCCTAGCAGTACCATTGCTCATTCAAGGGCAAAAGATGTGAGGGCACATGAGTAACTGCTCACTGAAATTGGAAGTAAACGACTCTCTATTTTTTTACTGTGATACAGTCCCCTCTCACAAGACAAAGGAAGCTGTGAGGACTGATATCCTCAGAAGAAATAATTTAAGGTTGCCTCAGTTATAGATAGACCTTCAGAGCTGATACTTTTGTGCCTTGTTTTTTTGTTTGATAGATAGACCTTCAGAGCTAATATTTTTGTGCCTTGTTTTCATCTTTTCTTTGTCTTTTCCTCCTCTTCTTACTGAACTTGCTGCTTCTATGCACAGGTATCCTGTGCAAGAACACAGTTTGTGCATTGATTCCCTGTTTTCTAAAGTTTGTACTGAATGGCCCTTTTCTTAGTTCTCCTAAGCTCACGTTGTTAAAGTTGAGGGTCTTAAACTTACTAATATAATAGTAAGATGGGCTGCATTTTTAGTAGAAATTATTTCATTCGTGTTGGGTTTTTATACTGTACGTTCTCCAGTGTGAAGTATGGCAATAATTCTTTTGGTGTGCCATGCTGAAGGTATGTGTTCTTTGAAAGTTTTTGAAGTGAAAAAATTAGGCGAATTTTTAGTTATGTCTATGGTTCTTGCTCATGTAATTCTGCACAAAACAGAAAGGATGTTGAATCTACATCCAGATATGAGAACCTAATTTATTTCTATTTTATCTCCAAGACAAATGTTAGTGATTTTTTTTTTCTGCAATGAATCTCTTTGAGGTTCTTAGGACTATTTAATCTGGATGGTGCTAAATTTTTAGCTCTGCTTTCAATCTAACACCACTGATCATACTTTGGATAAAAATAGAAAATTTCCAATGTGTCGCCAATATTTTTAGATAGTGTTCAAAATATTCAGGTAAGACCATGCACACCATTATTCTATATAGGTAAAAGTTCAAAATCACAAACATTATACTGTATGCACTAACTCTGAGGAACTAGTTGAAGCTTTTATATATTTTTTTAAGGGTAGGATTCTACCCTTCTTCGAAGGTTTGTTGTGCAGGGTTGAATAATTGTTTTTATTGGGCCAAAAATCCTGTAGTATAGGTTTATTCTAAAAGAATTTAACTGTAAAGATCATTATGCATAGAAACATTACTACATTTCAACCAGCCATCTCAAAACCACATGAAACCATTATCCACAAAAAATGTATCCACTGACCACTATGTGTATTTATGATACCAGAACCATACACCTGTTCAATTCCAATATATGGTTCTGGTATCATATACAGTGGCGCCAGAAAGTAACTCCGCACTCCCTCATTTTTTATTATATTTTAAATTATAGCAAATATAACTAATCATTTGAAGCAAACTTTACACCATAAAATTCTACGCCTTTTAATCTATAGATAAGCATTCTCAAGTTCATTTTTTTGCCACCCAGTAACCGTGTAGGCGTCATTTTATATGAAATGGACAAAGTCCGCAGGACAAAAAGAAACTCCGCGCAACAAAAAAAGCTTTAATTAAAGAACAATATTGAACAATTCTGGTGATTTATCATATTCATTACGTTAATATTTAGTGGCATAACCTTTCTGTGCCTTAACAGCCCTCAATCTCTTCGGCATGTCCTCAATCAACCTACGGCAATACTCTTGATCCAGACAGTCCCACTCCTCTTTTATTTTACCCCAAAGTTCTTCCAAATATCTAATGTTTTTGCGCCGTAGTTTGTGCTTGATGTTATGCCAAACATTCTCAATAGGATTAAGGTCTGAAGATTGAGCAGGCCAATTCAAACAGGGGATTTTGCGCTCCCAAAGAAAATTTTTCCCGTTGCGAGCCGTGTGGATAGGCGCATTATCATGCATAAAAATGCATTCTTCATTTGGAAGACTTTCAAAATAATCAATAAAGTGTTGTCCCAGCATTTGGAGGTATTTCCCAGAATTTACCCTGCCTTCCAGCCTAACTAGAGGCCCGGGACCATAAACACTGATGACACCCCAGATCATCACAGATCCACCAACACCTTGCAGCGTCGATACTGTACACCTGTTTTTAAATTCTTTGCCCTTGTAGCGACTAACATATTGCCTGCCATCACTTCCAAGCCTATTGAATTTGCATTCATCACTAAACAGAACTTTGCTCCAGAAAAGCGTCTGTTTCTTCATGGCTCTTAGTGAAATTCAAGCGACGCTTTCTGTTCTTTTCGGATATAATTGGTTTACGTCTGGCAATGCATCCCCTTGGCTTAAACTCTTTCAGCCGATTCTTGACAGTTGACACAGAGCACTTTCCAATAAGACCACACTCTTTACGCAGCTCTGGGGCACTTTCAAATCTGTTGCAAAGACTCCGGATCTTTATGGCATGATCTTCTCTGGCCGATGTCACCCTTGGACGTCCACATTTTGGGATGTCATGAACGCTGCCAGTCTTTCGATGCTTTTGCAATGCTAGCCGGACGGTTTTTTTGTCACAATTCAATCGACGACCAATTTCACGGTTGGATATTCCATCATTGTGTAGTTTAATTATCTCATTGCGGTTATCAACGGAAAGACGAGGCATGACTAAAATTAATTAAAGATTTCAGCACTTTATCTTCATTAGCACTGATAACAACTGTAAATGCCCAATCCCAGCTGACATTGTAGCATATTTACATCGAAATCCAAACATGCGGAGTTTCTTTTTGTCCTGCAGACTTTGTCCATTTCATATAAAATGACGCCTACACAGTTACTGGGTGGCAGAAAAATAAGTTTGAGAATGCATATCTATAGATTAAAAGGCGTATAATTTTATGGTGTAAAATTTGCTTCAAATGATTAGTTATATTTGCTATGATTTAAAATATAATAAAAAATAAGGCAGTGCGGAGTTACTTTCTGGCGCCACTGTATATACATCGGTTAGTGGATACATTTTTTATGGACACCCTGTACCGCTTTTTTTTTTGCCAAATTCTCGGGGGATAGATTTAACTGTAATTTTATTTGCAGGTGGTGATGGCTGCCATGTACAAGTCATTCCGCAGCTTCAGCCGCTGGGCTCAGATAGACTTGGAGCAGTGCTACAAGGTGACCAGAGGGGCTCGGCTGCCTCCAGTGTGGAGCTGTGATGGGCTTGGTGTGCCTGCAAACTTCTACATCATGTGTGCCTGGGTGATGGCTGGCTTTACTGCCTCGCTAGTGTTCCTTTCCGGTGCGATGTTGAGCCGCAACCTCACCGGCGGTGTTATAGCTGCTCTTTGCTTCTTCTTTAATCATGGCGAGGCTACAAGGGTCATGTGGGCGCCCCCACTGCGAGAAACCTTCGCATTCCCGTTCAGTTTGCTCATCAACCTGATCGTGACGCAGACCTTGAGAAGACCTCGTGCCCACTACATCCAGGCTCTCTGGGTGGCTGTTGCAACCTACTGCTACCTCGTGTCGTGGCAGTTCTCGCAGTACACGCTCATGATCACCGTCATGCTCGTGTATTTCTTCCACACTCTCGAGTTAATAAGACCCTTGCCCATGTTGCTCGTGCTCATGGGGAGTATATTTGGGTTTGCCAACTGTCTCGTGTCCATGTTTGCTAATAGGATGCTCATGACATCTCATCTAGCTGGGTGTCTGGTTGCAACGTTCTTGATGTACGTCACCCTTGAAAATGTCTTCAACTGGATTCCATCTCCCTTGAACAAGTCCATTCAAACAGTCTTCATAATCCTGTCCACTGTTGCTGCTAAAATGGAGCTCTCCAATTTCTTGGGCATGGAAGAAGACTCTCACGTGTACAATATTCTCAGGTCAAAGTTCAGTAACTACTCTGACTTCCACACGTTGCTGTACACTTGTTCGAGCGAATTTGACTTCATCCCCAGATCTACTGTATCTAAACTGATCAGCTCCTTCCTCTTGCCCCTCGCGTTTGTTGTAGTGGGGGCTGTCGGGAGACACTTTTTCAAAACGGTTATCAGTAACCTGAGGGAGAGTCTCAAAAATGAAACCGCAGTTCTGCTACATGTGTGGAAAGGGGTAGACCCTGGCGTCTTGTACAACATCGTCATGCTGGTAGTGTACTGTGTCCTTGCATCTTTCATTATGAGGTTAAAACTTTTTATGACCCCACAGCTGTGTATCGTGGCATCACTGGTGACTTCTGAGCTGTATTTCAAGGTGCTCCACAAGAAGCACTTGTATTACTGTGCCATAGCTGTGCTCTTGGCCCTCATGTCAGTACCTGGCTACAGGAACATCATGGATCAAAGGGCAACCCACGGTGAGTATCTCAACACAGATTTAGAGGAACTCTTACACTGGGTCCAGACAGAGACAGCTCCCAACAGCGTTTTTGCAGGGTCGATGCCAACCATGGCCAACTTGATGCTCTCCACAGGCCGTCCCATCGTCAACCATCCTCACTACGAGACCAAGGAAATTCGGAGGCGCACCAAAATAATATACAGCATCTTCAGCAGGCAAGCTCCAGAGACTGTTTACGAGGCTCTCCTTAAACTCAAAGTAAATTACGTCGTGCTGGACGAGGCTCAGTGCTTCCGCAGGAGCAAAAAAGGCTGTGGGATGGTTGACTTGTGGGACGTGGAGGAGCCTGAGTTCAAAAACAAGCCCCCTTTGTGTCCAAAACTGTACAATGAGAGCCCTGCACCCTTCCATAGAGTGTTCGTTAATGACGGCTTTGCCGTGTTGCAGGTTCCCTCCAAGTTTGTTCAGATTAAAACTCCCAAAACTCTGCAGTCCTAGTAACGTCATGTGCAACTGTTATTGGTTTGTGCGTGTGTGTGTTTTGAGAGAATAGAATTAAAGATTTTATTCCGTATAGTTTTGCTTTGAAATTGACCGTGTTAGGGATGTGATTGTTTCACCGTTGAATTTTCCTGCTTAAAGCTCAAGAGCAAGTTTGAGTTGGCTGTTTACTAATAGCGTTAAATATAAGTGGAGGTGTTTTGAGAGTGTTGACCGTCTGAGTTTGTGGCAGCTTTGATTTTGTATTACTTCTTTGGAAAAAGCGTTTATTTTTCTGATACCATTAAGAAAGATAAGGTTATTTTTTAATTTTCTTGATTTTTGCACTTTTAATTCATGGTGACTGTCTTATACATGTGTGTTTCAGAGACGTACGTTCTTTTATAAGTTCTTTTTAAAGATTGCTGGAAATTTTTTCACTTAAAGCTAGCAAGAAAAAAAAAGACTACACCACAATTTTACCCTATGCCTCACGCATCGTATACAATATTAATTTTTAAATGTTTATTAGTTACTGACAGAACGAGATGCTGTGAGATACCAAGACTGCGGGGGGAATTTTATATCCCAAGACTGCGTGGGGAATTTTATATCCCAAGACTGCGTGGGGAATTTTATATCCCAAGACTGCGTGGGGAATTTCAAGCTCCTCAAGGATATATAATTATTACATCAAAATAAATTAGCACTCTCAAGAAGATGTGAGGTCCCAAGTTGAAGGTCGCGTAGGCCTTCCTTTTGTTGTAATAAAATAATTTTTTGTTCTGTTATGGACCATCGTTTTTCGGTTCACTACTTCCCCCTTGGTCAGCACATATTACTTTCTTCTTCAATTTTTATCTACTTTTATAAATTTCCTTTTTAACGGTCTGTTTTTATGTGCAGAAGTTGCATGGGAACCCTCATTGTGCTTTGATTTCACATTCCCTTAACGCCATAGTAAATGGTGACTTCAACTTGCATTTTTTGTTACATCTTTGTTGTGATTCAGGAGGCTTAAATTAACTTATGATAATCTAAACTTCCCACACGCTATTCTAAAGAGACACCATCTGCCAGACGTGGTCGTGGTAGCATTCAACGTCTCCTGCTGCTTTTTTCTTTCACATTTGTGAACGTATTTACTTCTTCCGCGTTAGTTCCTGTATTAATTTGTAAACTTCTTCAACTCGTTTTGGTGGCCGTTGTAGTTTCTTGTTGTCTTTGAAAAATTAATATTGTTCTCTGTTCCTGCTTTTAATTTTGCGTGTGAAGTGTTTGGTAGCTGCCAATTTTTTTTGCTTTGGTTGAAACGATGGTAGTTTATACATAGTTAATATATTTAACACGTTGACTACGTTTGCGTGGGTGCTATGCTTAGTTACGTTGGGTTGTAAGTAACAGAGTTGAAAATCCGATTTAACTGCTCAAAGACATTTTTGATTAAAATGGGAAAAATGTAATAGCACGATGGCACTCTACCTCGTACGCTAAATTCCAAATAAAAAAGGTAGTGAAATAATGGAAATGCTGTTCATTTATACCGGTACACAAATGAGCAATTTATAACTAGTGGTACACATATGTCCCAATACGCAGTGAATGTGGTCAATGTTGAATTTGAAAATAGTGAGAAATGTGAGGGGATTTTTGATGGTCCAATCTTCTGGCTTCTCTCAAGATGATACTTAACGTAGGGAAAGCCGTGTACGACCTCTTTTATGCCTACACAGCACAGGTTTGTATGTTGATTTGTGCAGGGATTTTTGACTGACTGCAATATCTTACAAAATTAAATGCTTGTCTTAGAAATAAAGGTCCAGTAAATATTTCAATCTCGGTGAAGATTTTCCTTTAAAGGTCTCTAGTGTTTATTGAGTTTTAACTATTTTGTGGTACAGAGGTGGTATCCTAGGTACGTTATTCTCAGGAGTCACCCTGTATAATTTTATTAAATCTCTTCTATAGAAGCTATCCTTTTGCATTGTTACTCTTAAACTTCGCTTTTCAATTGACCAAAACCACCGTCATATGTATGACCAACGACAACATAGTGGAGTCTGCTCCAAGCACCATGAATTTAATCTTAATACTTGAGTGTCATGAGGAAAGGCCCTCCTACCGTGCAACCGACGTCTTGTTTGGATATCCTCGTTTTGTGTTGGTCTAATTTTAAATTTTTGCTGTTTTTTAACGAGCCAGGTTGATACTTGAGTGGCATGAGGAAAGGTTGGCGTACAGTGCAACCGACATCTTGTTCGGAAATCCTCGTTTTATGTTGGTCTCATTTTACTTTTTTTGCTGTTCAATATGTGCTGTTTTTTTTTAAACCACAGCATTTTGCTGCCCAACGCTGCCACTCCCGCAAAAACTTAGATGATCTCTTTCATTAATTAGCAACTGATGGTAAATGTCTAGCATAAAGTTGAATGATAATATTTGGGCCGTGTCTACTTCTGACATTTAATGACTGATGAAATGTTAAATTTTAGGCTAATTTGGCCTCGTGTATAGTTATTCTTCTTACTTTCGAGAAGGTTGGAGTCCCCTCAGGGGGATACAACTATTGTATCTATGGGAATTAGCGTTCCCAGGGGGACTATGTGAGGGCCCAAGCTAAGGGTTAGGTAGGCTTCCTTTTTGTTGAAATAACACAGGTTTTTGTTCTGTTACGGACCATCTTTTTTCGGTTCACTGCTGTCCTGTTTTTTCAACACCTACTACTTTCTTCTTCAACTTTGATCTTGTTTCATAAACTTCTTTCTCATCTTACTGTTTCTATGCCCTTTCTGCATAGATTCCACGTTCCCTAAACTCCATACTAAATGGTGCCTTCCTCCTTCCTCTCTTTGGATCGCCTTTGTAGCGGATAGGGAGGCTTAAACTAACTAATAATCTAATCGAAGGTTGGAGTTTGTTTTTGGTTTTTTAATATAAATATCATATTTAATGAGTCATTCATGCATTGTACGCCATATAAATACGAGTACGCGTATTATTATCGATAGCTTTAAGTTCTACTTAAATGTATTGCGTTTTATTATTTTAGAATATAAAATGTTGCTTGTGTTTTTAGGTTGCGGTTGAACGACAATAAGGCAATGAATTCAGGCCGTACTTACTCTTTCTTCTCAAACATATCCATAACACTTACACGCCAGCATTTTTTGCACCACCATCACTGAACTGGCACTGGCATCAGGTGGTCACTGATGAGAAAGAACTCACTCGGCAGTGAACTTCAAACGACACGTAGGTGTATAAATTTAACATGCAACACAATATATTGAAGATATTTCCGGAAGAGGACAAAATCGTCCTGTGGGTTGCTAAGGGATTAACGCTTTGTGATGCTGCCTAAAGTCTTGAGTTATGCCGCTTATGTGAAGTCTACCCTTGAGGTACACTTCTGATACTAACCTCAACTTCTCGGGATAAAGGTCTTTGACCGAAGTTACCGTGAGTTAACTGAGTTTATCATTATTAGGGATAAATGTAAGTTGGAGTTATTCATAACTTAAATCAAGCGTCGTATTGGTTGAATAAATTATGAGCCATTTTATCCGTAGGAGTTGAAGCTCGCATGAGAAGCAGTATAGCCAACTCGAGGGGCGACTGTTATTCACAACTTTTGTCTTGCGTAACATTGGTTGAATAAATTATAAGCTATTTTATCCATGGGAGTTAAAGCCTACGTGAGATGCAGTATAGCTAACTCGAAGGGCGACTGTGTGTGGGAGTGCAAACTTTCAGCAGACCTGGTGTGTTGAGGTGGGGCCAGGGGTTTGGTGCTCACAAAAGTAGTGCTCTGCAAATTTATCACTTTTAACAGTATTATTCATACTTGTTATTCACTAACTCAAATGATTTCTATCATTTTTCAACTTCATTTTCTTCTGTTATTTTTTGTTTGAATTTTTGTGAATTTCAATTTTTAACTGTATTTATTTCTAATGTTTTCCATTCTTTTCTCTTTATTCTATGATAATTATGGATCCCTTGCAGTATCCCTTTACTTGCCCCCATGGTCGTGTTCATTGGAGTCTCACAGATGTTGAAAGCATGCTGAAATCGACGTTTACTAGTCCGGCTTTGCGTTCTCCGGGGCAACTAAGTCAGAAAAGATGTCCCTAAAAAATTGGTGCATATAGTGTAGCACAAACGATTGTTATTTTTCAAAGAAATGACATTGTATAAGTCGTTACTTGTCAGTTATGTAGTAGCTACGTCGGTGTTAGATTGGAATTGTGTAATGACTCCTGGCTTTGGTAATGATGAGATACTGTGTGCCTCTGTACTTACATGGGAAGTTTCGGATGCGATTTTGGTTTTCATGGAAATGTTGACACTCGGCGAGCTCGTTGTGCAGACCGCTGCCACTCGGGCTGCGTAGTGGTTGATCGCAGCCACATTTCGTATGAGGGTTTGAAACTCGAGGAGGCTCGGCGTTTCTTCCAGTGAGAAAAAGAAAGAAGGGTAGTCGCAATTCTCCTCCTTTTCCAGATGTTTGAAATGAGTGGGTGATCGTCATTGCATTATGGCATTAGTGTTAAGGCATTTTAAAAATCGATTTTAAAAGATGATGACCCCTCAGGGGGATACAACTATTGTATACATGGGAATTAGCACTCCCAGGGAAAAATGTTAAGGCCCGAGCTGAGTGTTAGGTAGGCCTTCTTTCTATTGAAATAATTTTTTTTTGTTATGTTAAAGACCATCTTTTTTCGGTTCACTGCTGTCGTGTTTTTCAGTATCTGCTACTTTCTTAGTCAACTTTTATCTTGTTTCATGAACTTCGTTCCCAACTTACTCTGTCTATGCACCTTGTGCATAGATTCCGTGTTCTTTTAATTCCATGCTAAATGGTGCCTTCTTCCTTCCTCTCTTTGGAACGCCTTTGTTGCGGTTACGGTGGCTTAAACTATCATTTAATATAACTTGAGGTATTCTAGATAATTTTCCAGTAACTGTAAAAAAGTCATTTCTCCCTTGCTGTGAAAGTCCCATGAAATGCCTCTGTTATGTCACAGTTTCGTAGAAAATTACTTATCGCTTCTGTTCGTGCGTTGAAATTACATTAATCAAATTATATTTTACTTTAATCGTATTTCAAAATGAGTTGTTTGCGCTTCAGCGTGTAATCGGATCTTACGATGTCAACGTTAGGATTAAAAAGTTTTGGTGTGCGTTCGCGTTGTGTGCCGCAACTGGTGTCCTGGACAAGGAACCATTGTCCCTGGACAAGGAACCATTGTCCCTGGACAAGGAACCAGTATCCCTGGACAAGGAACCAGTATCCCTGGACAAGGAACCAGTATCCCTGGACAAGGAACCAGTGTCCCTGGACAAGGAACCAGTGTCCCTGGACAAGGAACCAGCGTCCCTGGACAAGGAACCAGCGTCCCTGGACAAGGAACCAGTGTCTCTGGACAAGGAACCAGTGTCTCTGGACAAGGAACCAGTGTCTCTGGACAAGGAACCAGTGTCTCTGGACAAGGAACCAGTGTCTCTGGACAAGGAACTAGTGTCCCTGGACAAGGAACCAGTGTCTCTGGACCAGAAACCAGTGTCCCTGGTCAAGGAACCAGTGTCCCTGGACAAGGAACAAGTATCCTTGACAGGGAAAGACCATCCATACCCTTGCTTACATCACGCTCATGCTTAGCTCATTGCATTTTTGCGTAGTCCTGTACGCTATTGAATGAAAGACATTCTTGTATGCTGTGCATAGCCGTTAAGATTATTTACCGATTGGATTTCCTCGTTTACCTTGTGTGAGCTCAATCGTGCTTTAGCGTTAAGTCCCAATGTGTAATGATCTTGTATGCGTAATAAATTAAAATGCCAGGAGAAAAATATTGGTATTTTCTTTTTATGTAACCACCTAGAGCACGACTTACTCGAGTGGAGAGGAAATTTTTAAAACGTGCGACTTCTGTTGAGGTAGAACACTCTGGAATACTAACTTTAAATTAAAACTTTTGTGTTCTATAGGGTCCGAGCTGAGCTGCTGACAATTCAAAAATTCAATCGGGAAATCAACCTCATCGATTTGTTTTCATACCCAAGTATAAGTAGAAAACTGAATTTAATGCGTGGACCGAAAGTTCACCACCCTGGGAATTGAAACTAAATTGAAGTCGAGAAAATTAGTTAAAATTTCGGGAATTTTATTTTTCTTTTACGAAGCGAAAAAATTAAGCTAGTCTGATAAGGCGATAATGGCGACAGCTGAATTCTGAAGACATTTTCATTTTAATATATTTCCTCACTGGGTGTGGGACAGGCGACAGGCTTACGTGAGTTGTGAGTTAGACTTGTCTGTCCTGTCCAATGGGGACTGGCGTCCCAAGGGGGATACTGTTAGGTTCCCTCAGTAGGCATAGGATGGCTTTAAGGCCTAGGTTTGTTTATCCTATGCAGTGGGGACTGGCACCCCCAGGGGGGATACTGTTTGGTTACCTCAGACTTAGATAGGCCTTCAGGACTTCTGTTTTTCATGCGCACTTTGGTTGTCAATTTTCATGCCTTCTTCGTTATTCCTTCATTGTTTTTTCTTCCACTTCTTTCCTAACTTGCTGTTTCTATGCGCAGAGTATCCTCTGAGGGAACACAACTCGTGCATAGGTGCTACGTTTTCTGCAGTCCAAACTCTGTGGTCCTTTCTCATCTTGGACAAACTAATAAAATAATGTCACGACGTAAGTTTCAGTGCAAAGAGAGGGTGAATGAATGGCAAATAGTCTCTTGCTTTATCATTTTATTTATTCGAGGAAACTGTCACAGCTGTAATTGGTTTTGTTCATAATTAAATGGTAGATTAAATTAATTAAAACACATTCAAATTTGAGTTAACGTTAACTCATCTGACTTAATAGAGGTAAAATTTTTTTGGAATTACCTTTAAGAAAAATGAATTAGAGATAATGTGCACAGCTTCAATTTCTTCGGATATTTCTCCTCATTTTTGCACCACTCTGTGAAAAATATGGGAATTAGAGCTCTTAGGGGAATATGTGAGGTCCCGAGCTGAGAGTGAGGAAGGCCTTCTTTTTGTTGAAATGAAAGGTTTTTTGTTATGTTAAAACCATCTTTTTGCGGTTCACTGCTGTCCCGTTTTTCAACGCCTACTACTTCTCTGATTTTTATCTTTTTTCAGGAACTTTTTTCAGCTTGCAGTTTCTTTGCACCTTGTGAATAGATTCCGCGTTCCCCTAACTTCATACTTAATGGTGCCTTCTTCCTTCCTCTCTTTGGAACGTCTTTGTTAAGGTTAGGGAGGCTTAAAGTAACATCTAATCTAACACTCTGAAAATTGTGTCAGCCTGGATGCTATTTCAACTAACTACAAGAATTTAAAATATTTACATTCCGACACAATAGGTCGGCTTCCGATCCAATTTTGGATGTTCAAATATCTTAACTTGACACGATGCAGTGATATTTGTCAATTATCTACCTAAAACCCACTTATACATCTGACTTGAGTTGGAAAGCTTAACACGCTTATGTGGTATTCTTTCTCAGGCTACCTTACGCTCCGGGCAGACTGATTATCTAAGGACTTTGAATTTAATGCCCGAAGCAAGCGCCTGTCGTATCAACGAACCCGACAGTAGGAAACACAACTGGAATAAATGCTGTTCTATAATGAATATCGCCGATAGTGGTAGCACACGAGGAAACGATTGCTGTCTCGTAGTAACGCACCAAGAGACGTTTTGGGGACCGTCAGGCGATATGGAGTCGCAGCGCGGATGGAGGTAGAGTGACTATTGAGTGCGAAGAGGCAGTAGAGACTATTGCTGGCGGAGCGTCTTAGGCGAGTGTTGTGAAGATCGGTGCCGCTGTAAGAAAACTGGCTAAGCTTCTGTACCTCCTGATATAGGGCCTGGTGAGGTGGTAAAGCGATGAGCATGCGTCCCCATTGGTTGGTGGTTGAGTTTCTCTTAAGCCAATCCGAAAACCCCTTCGAAGCCCGCCATGGCGTGAGGTGGCGGCTAGTTGCTGGAAGCTTGTGTGATGTACCAGAAAACGGCTTGTTGAGACCACCACACTTTAATTGCAGCGGACAAAGACGTGGCTTAGGTAATTTCGAATCCCAGACCTCAACGCGAAAGGCAAGCGTTGTCACTGCTGTCACAATGCTGAATTTAGAAACGAGATGAACAAACCTGGAAATATAACTTATGATTGCGTTTTTTTGAGTTATTACATTAACGCTTTATATACTCGCAAAGAACACATATTTTAGCGGACGAAAGCGTTCATTTATCGCAGTAGCTAGGAGTAAATCCCCATTCATGTCTCATGGCATTTCGTTGCATATTCCAGACATAGGGTTGGGAAAAACTTATTCGTTCTAGCTTTATGGAAATAACTGCTTATGGAGCACCAAGCAATGCCCGTTTTACGTGACTTTCTCCGTCAAATTATAGAAAAATCATATTTATCATGCCTGGAAGGTTCGGCTATTGCGTGAGGTCTACCACACTATAGCAGGAGATCTACCTCTAGCTAGTACTACAGCGTGAGGTTAGGGGACTAATGGATTTCAATTATTATCATACATTAAATTTAGTGAGAAACACTTAATTTGTATATCTCAAACTACGTATATCTGGGTAGGCGATATATGGCGATGGACCTCACGCTACAGTTGCATTGCCTTGAAAATAGTACCGTAATATATGACGCTCTCTTGTACTTCCAAAGTGTTTACAAAAGCGAACATTGTAGTTTGGCTTAAACAATTCATGGAAAAATAGCATTTATGAATTTACGTTGGAAAACTAATTTTCTTATAAACTATTTAACCGTCCACGCCAAACTGGTGAACATTGGTATATTATCTGCAATTGCATACTGTGTTTAAGTTATTGGTACAGTTAGAAAATTTCGTTTGCAAAAATAAATTTGCTCATGAACATTTTGAATATATTAAAGTTAGGGAACGATATCAGTTATTCATAGAAACAAGTACATATTCATTATTTAGCGGTGATGAAATAAGACTAGTATATAATACCTATTTTTTCTCTTATGATCAGACCGTTGCTGACAGTTAAGAAATAAATATTTTCAAATGGTATTTAAAGGAATATCAAAATTTACGCATTTGAGCATCCCAGAAGTTTTTCTCGTGGGGTCAAACTTCTTTGGGGTAATAATTTTGCAGACAATCTTGGCTAAGTGCCACAACCTATTGTCCGCCACTACGGAGTACGGAGACGTTATTCGGCTGTTGTCACCGACAAATTATCGTCTGCAACTATGGCATCCGTCGGTCGTCCTCTTTCAGGATTTCTGGTACAGTATTAACTCCACCCTTGGCGGTAATACATTATGTATATATTTAAAAATACCAAATGAAGCGAGAACTGGTGATCATCAACTTCTGAATTTTATTTATATCAGCAGTACGCGAGGTTTTGTAATTAAACGATCTAGAATTTACGATTGCCGTTAGACCTTAAAAGTTCTTTCATAAGGATTCATCTTAAATATATCAATTATATTGCCAAGTATTTGCGGCTAGGAGAAAAATGCAGTTAAGTAGCAAAGAAATGCAGATTGTGTTGAATACAGTTTTATATAATTTATCCTCTTTCTCCATTAATTTTGGACCGATTTAGCTCACAACTTTAGATAAATTATTTGACTTTAGTTTTAACTTAGATATTCTATAAAGATCAAAATAGCAAGCTCATGTTTAGTACATTTCAAGGTTTTTGAATTTTTCTACCAAAACTTGCGATTGTCATGTAGGGTAAGCTTTTATAGCTTGTACTGATACAAGCTGTAATGGAATGTTATTATGGATCTAACCTAGCTTTTACATTAAAAAGTCTACTTGCACATATGAGACTAATGTTGTAGCTGGTTTCTGAAGACTAAGTCAGGGTTTGCAATCCTCTTAGTTTTTGGTGATGTTACAAATACCGACTGAAAAATGTATACAGTGTACCTAACTTTGGTATTGAGATTTTGCATGTTCAAATCGGTTACACTAATCATGATCAATATTGATTTTAGGCCTTTCACGGAAATTAAAAATTCCGTTCCAAAGAATCACTAATGGAACGCATTTAAAAACGCTTAACATGAACGACATTCTGCTTGCTGATGCGTTATTTTTGAGTTATTCAACTTTGTAGTTATATGAACGTTGTATATATAAAAGTGAAGGAACGGACACATAAATGTGCTGTAATACGGTATTAACGTAACGATGGGTAAGGTTAGGGTAGGTTATGGTTGGTTAGTTAAATAAACTAACCTAAAATAACATAAATCAACCTAAAATAGCTTACCTTAACTTCCCCAAACCGCCTTTGTTCGCTTCCTGTCAAGAAGTGGGCGTGTCCAGCCCGAAAAGTGGGCGTCGCCCAACAATGCGGCGACTAAGCAACCGACCATATAATGTTACTCCTATCTGAACGTAATTATTGTTATATCTCATAAATAACGCATCAGCGAGCAGAATGTCATTTACGTAAAACGTTTTTAAATGTGTTCCTATAGTGATTCTTTGGAACGGAATTTTTAATTTCCGTGAAAGGCCTAAAATCAATATTGACCCTAATCATTAATGTTGATTTTAGATATGTTAGCTGAAATGGGTTCTATTAATCAGGTGGCATCTCTTGGGCTGGAAGTATAGACTTTGAGTGAATTGCTTTTTAGAATAGAATCAGGAGGAATATTATTTAATTGTTTGAACCATAGTTAAGTCCTTAAAATTCTAACTTTTATGTTTACCGTGTCAGTTTTCATGCCTTTTATTTATTAGTTTATATTGTTCTTCCTTTTTTACTTATTTGATTTTGCTCATAGGGTATCCTATCCAGGACTGCAGGTTGTGCTTGGGTTTTTGGTCTTCCTCATTTTGTAGTTTATGGTTTCTTTCCTCTTTACTCCTGTGATAGCTTCTATGGCTAGGATGCATTCACCTAATACACAAAATGCAATTCACAAATTATTTTCCAGGGGCGTGTGTGTCTCCAGAACGTTGCGCAGCGCAGCTTCCACAATGCTCCTGTGGCGGCATATTCTGCGGTTGGTGGAAAAAATTTTCTTTCAGTTGTATGATGCTGTTATGATCACTTGATCAATCTTACACAATTTTTTTAATCAATGAATAACAGTTATTAAACACATCATTAACTAACGCTTCTGCCCCTGCTTGGTAAATGTGCATACTTATTTTATTTCTACTTTAGGCAAATGGTGCAAAATGTCTCAAATGAACTGAATTTCTTAGTTCCGATGATTCTGAAAGTTGGAAGAATCATGGCTGACTGTAGTTTTGAAGCAGAATTTTTTTTGCAGGGACAAGTAATGCCCAACTGTTGAGCGCATGGTCTCCTTTGGAAACTGCGTTTCATGTATCGCTTGTTTACATACCTGCCAAAAATAACTGGCTTTGATATTTTGCTTTAAAAATCCAGCATAAGTGGATGACAAACAAATATATTGGTACATTCATGTACTTGTGCACTTTTGTAACTCGTATGAAAAATCTCGTCATCAAGCATCTTTTAAGGGCGTGAAAGAGAGGTGGACTAACCAATTTAATGTGTTCAATGAGATGCCCATCGTGATAACACATAAGAAATTACGTGCAAAAAATTTAGAAATCTACCAATTAATTTATTTTATTAATTTGAAGAGACGCGTGACATGCTATTAAATGGCATTGATATTGATTCATTCTCAGGGTATGCCTGTGAGCAAGCCTGACAAGCGCCTGACTGCCACGCTCATCCCAGGGGATGGAGTGGGGCCGGAGCTGTGCCACGTGGTCATGGACGTCTTCAAGGCAGCTGGTAGGCAAAGTAGCATTAATGCATCAATAAAAATAGAGCATTAACCTGTTTTAAAGTTAATTGAGCTGGGCCTGTGGTGCACAGTTAAGAAATATGTATTTATATAGACGTATATGTGAACTTTGAATGTGGATGGTGAATTGGCTTTGTCTGTTTCTGCTGATTCAGTTTTTGCATAGAGCTTTATTTATTTGTGATTTGACTTAATCAGTTTTTTTTACTCGTGGGCATTTTGCTTTGCAACAAATGGGTAAAAGATTTGAAGAGATCGTGTTGTTAAAGAACTTCTCTTGTAAAAATTCCCTAACATGCTTAAAGAAAATATCTCAATGTAGTATTTTTCAGTTTTGTATCTAACAAAGAAGAGCTCAATTTAAATTGCTCATTGTTTCAATTATTGCCTTGAATAATTGAAGTAATTTACTCTTGCTTTCACCATGGACTATTTCTTGACCATGCCCACTCAGAGTACCTCTGATATTCCTTTGATGAATACATCACAGTTTGGGTTATAGGTAAACCCCTTTCCCTACATAAGAACCTAGTTGCTGGTGTCCTAGTTTGTCTTCATACGGTGAACGATTTCCTTCTTTATGCTACGGACTATATCCCCGATGGTCCACATTGCAGGCGTGCCCGTAGACTTCGAGCAGCACCACATCAGTGAGCTGGACCCAGATCGCTCAGAATCTCTGGAGACCGTTGTTGAGAGCATAAAGAGGAATGGCATCTGTCTGAAGGGCATCCTGGCCTCCCCAGAGTACAACGCTGATGGCGAGGCTAAAACCCTTAACATGAAACTCAGGTGATCATCTAGCACTGCTTAGTGTTCATGGTTGTAAAGTTGTTCTCTTTGACCGTTTTTCTTTCAATAACCTTGATGGTGTACAAAAGCGGTCAATTTCTTTATACTCTTAAACCCCTTTTTACTACGGTAACCTTGACACTGTAGGCAAAGGGCCTACAAAGAAGCAAAATACCTCTTACGATAAATTGGACAAGTCCGTGATGACGTGGGACATTTACAGGTCATGCCGAGGCTTTTTGAGTTCCAATTGCTAGATTTCGTGCCATGAAAAGGTTCGTTGAGACTATACTCTCAGATGCAAATATCAAAAGCTCCGTTGCTTGTTGTTTCAACTTCGAAATTCTTTAATTTGTTGGAAGTCTGTGTGATGGTCTCAATTCAAGGGTAG
>JACJUY010000562.1:181780-198325 GCA_014220935.1 Platorchestia sp. MABIK | reverse complement strand
TACGTTCGTGTACTACAAATTACGTACGTTTACTACAAATTACGTGCGTATGAAAAACACGGACAACTTTCGCAGGTTTTGACCTTACCGTCATTTCAAGCCAGGCATCTTCATCGAGTAAAGTTGAGGTCGCGAGGTGGTCACGAGGAACAATCAGGCAGTGACCCTCGACGAGGCTCTCATGCGAGGGCAGACTCAAATAGCTCTTGGAACCGAGGGAGATGATGAGATGCTTCTTCATGTGGGTGCTGTCACAGCAGTAACTGCAGGACGCGAGGGCTTGTTCGCGACGCTGGTGGTCCTGGGGTGGAAGGACGCAAATTGTGAATTGGGACATATATGTGCCACTTGGTGAATTGTTCATTCACAGAACCGTGTAAATGAATACTTAATTTTTTAACATTTTTATAACAAATTTTAGTGAATGAGGCAAAATAATACCCAGCAGTTCTACTTTCTACCCTTCTTCAAAAGAAAAGAAGTATATCCGAGCAGTAAAGTCGGTTTTCAGTTTTGCTACTCAGAACCTAAGCAACCGTAGCGACCGCACAAACGTAGTCAACGTGTTGAAAAAGATCACATTTTGAGTTATTTCATTCACAATGCGACGCAAAATTTTACTACAAATCTTGATTTAAACTAACAACGGGTCACAGTATTGAGAGTTAGATAATTATAAAGAAGAAATTGGCTTATTAGTAGAATTTCAATAGTGCTTGCAATGAGAGTGATTCATCCACTGATCTGAATTTTTTAAACTTACAACTATATATTTGAACTGTGTGTGCCAATTGTTTCCAATAACCAGGGATAGCAGTTGTGTCTGAAGATTAAAGGGAAATTTCTTTAGATGTAAGATACGAAGAAGAGATTGTGGAAGATTTGAAACACTAGAAGAAATACCTATAACCTAATTAAAGAATTAAATTTGACCCCATGAACTTATGTACACGCATTTTTATATTATAAATGGAGTTCTGTACCTAAACGAGGATTCCAATATTAAAAAAAATGAACTAGCAATAGGAACATCAAATTCAACATCTCAGTCTTGTCTGGCCAAAATTGCAGATATGAATCATCTTTCTAGAAATCTAGAAACTATCTACCAATTTACCAAGACCAATTCTCCTCCACAAAGAATAGTTAGCCACAGTACAACTGCAGAGAAGGAACTCAACGATAGTATCAAGTACAATTGCTTCATACTTACCAAAATTGCAGAAATGAATCATCTTTCTGGAAAATTAGAAACTATCTATCTATCAATTTACCAAGGTCTATTCCCTCCACAAAGAGGTAGCCACAACACAAATGCAGTGAAGGAACAACTGCTTCATACTTACGAGTACAATTGCTTCACACTCACCATGATGGCTTTCATCCTATCCCTGGAGTCTTGGCCGCCGCGATCCTCCCGCATAGCTGACTTGTCCACGAATGAATCATCGAGCGTGTAGTCGTCGTCCAGCGATGCCTTTTGGGAGCGCGCCGCTGCCCTAACGAACATAGCGTCTGATTCCTCAGTTCCGCCCTGCTTCTCCTGCTCAAACATCTGCTTGAGGCTGAACTTGTGGTCGTCGGGGAAGTATTTGTCGCGGCCACCGTCAGCTCCAACGGCTGAAATCTTGGGTTTCTTCCCCCGCCTCGATGAGGAAGAAGATGGTTCGTTGTCCACAGATGTTATTGGTCGAGTGAACCCTGCCGTGTTGGATGAGCAGTTATGGAATGGATGTAATCTGTCGCGGCTCTGATTCTCATAGCCAAAGCGATATTTCTTATAATTTGTACTGTTTCAATACATTTACTAATTTTCATTATTTTAATATGATCTTGAGGCACAATTCTAAATAATTCATAAATAAGTAATAAGATTTCAACCATCGAAATGACTTATTTTATATTCTGAGAAACTTTATATTAGAACTTGATGTTTTTAATATTTAAAACCAAAAATTTGGCGAAAAAGGCATAATAAGTGTATTAAATTTGCAGTCGTGTAACTGAAATCGCAAAAAGTAAGCTTAGCCAGCTATTTAAGAAGAAGCTATCAAAAGCTGTGAACAATTCAAAAGAAACAAGTACGTTAGGTACCCTCGTACGATGGATACATGGCCAATACATAGCCAGAAAATAAGGAATGAAACATATGAAGAAGATTGTTTTAAATAAATCTAAATCCACACACATCTTTACGATGACGATACTGAACGAACAGAAGAAGTTAGAAACACCGCTGAAAAATGTGACGTCATTTCCTCCAGACTAAGACGAATGCAATGAGGTGTTTACATTAATAGCAAACATTTACTGATAAGAGCAAAGCGATCCTACTAGCTTCTGCAGAGAACTGAAATGCCATCAAACGCTGTGAGATTTGAAATGGTCAGCATCTCGTCCCATGGAAGATTAGATTATTAGTTAGTTTAAGCCTCCCTATTCGCTACAAAGGCGATCCAAAGAGAGGAAGGAGGATGGCACCATTTAGTATGGAGTTTAGGGAACCTTGAATCTACGCAGAAAGGGCATAGAAACAGTAAGATGAGAAAGAAGAAGAAAGTAGTAGGTGTTGAAAAAAACAGGACAGCAGTGAACCGAAAAAAGATGGTCCGTAACAAAACAAAAACCTATGTTATTTCAACAAAAAGGAAGCCTACCTAACCCTTAGCTCGGGCCCTCACATAGTCCCCCTGGGAGCGCTAATTCCCATAGATACAATAGTGTATCCCCCTGAGGGGTCGTCTTATGGAAAGAAAGGCACAAAATTGGACAACATAGCTTTGTTTCATAAACGAACCTTTAGAATCTGTAGTCGTCAGCAACACGGTTTCTTCTTCCACCTTGCCTCTACTTTCTCCGCCACTCTGACCACCTGCGGCAAGAGCTTCTTGCGTTTCCTTGCGGGCATTTTCTAATTTTTTCTTGAGTTTTGTAGCAAGAGCTTCATTTCCAACGAGCTCGGCTTTCACTATTTTTGCCCCAATCTGGTTAAGCTCATGAGTGGTGTACATTTTCTTTGGTTTCAATTCGACATTTAAATCTTTGTCTTCTGAGGGCACCGCACGAGCCGGAGAGGCTGTCTTTGAATCTTGAGGGGACTGAAAAGAAAGTGTAGGAAAGCTTAAAAATTTCCCATCCTTAACGAATCAAAGCGTAAATGCAGATTTAATACATAATTTAAGTTAAGAAATAAGTCTAATTTAATCCTGAAAACTTGTATATTTTGAAGAACAGTACGATAAAAAAATGCTATCGAATGCATTCAAGCTTCGTCATGAGAAAACGTAAATCCTTACCTTGACATGCACGATAATATAAACATCATCTCACCTTACAGAAAATTTTAACATAAAACAGATACTCGCAGTTGTGCTCGAGCTGCATTAGTTTTATTTCCAAGGCGAATTTTATTATCTAAGTTTTGAAGACTCCCTAGTCACATCACAGGCGATCGTAAGAGAGTGACGACACGGGACCATTAAGCACGGACTGCAGAAAATAGGGAATCTATATTCAAAGTGTGTTCCCAAGCAGGATACCGTGTGCTTGGAGATGACAAGTTAGGATGAAAGATGAAGAAAAGAAGTAGCGAAGAAGGCATTAAAACTGTAAGAAGTGAAAAAGCTCGCAAAAAGAACTTGTAACATTGTGCACAATATTTACAGACATTGCACACTTGGTAGATGATCAAACGAAAGTTTATTGAAAAAAGTGCTCCAAGTAGTCACTTCTAAATCTTTTCTCACCTCGCACAAACGGGAGGGTGGGCCCACACACTAGAATTATTCCAATCTTGAGTGGCAATGTCAGTAATTAATTTAGATCACTTTCATGCGAGTTCTATCATTGGAAGGAGAAGTTTGTCAGAGATGCATCAATTACAAATTTCAGAGTTTAGGATTTTCGCCGTGCCCCAGCAAAAACTGTCTTGCTATATTTCGAGTAATGTGGGTCACTAAGAAAATCTATTAAGAAAAAATACTCTACCTTCAAGCAAAAACAGAACAATAATGATTAATGTAAATTACAAGGAGAATGAAAGCGTAAATTACGAGAACACTATTCGATTACCAGTAAAGCTTACCATCAGCGAGAAGCAGGTCTCGGAAATTGAAACTTTCAGTATTGTGTATCTTGCTTCATTTTAACTGGAATTTAACTTTATGGTTTGCTGTGAGCAAGCAGAGTGAATGAACTCACTTGCTTGCTCTAAAACGATTCTAGATCAATAACGAAACCAAATATTTGAACCAAGTCCTACATTTCTGTTTTTATTAAGGATCCAACTTAAGAATGACACAAAAAGAAAGCAACAGAGGGCTAACCTTACTGCCTTCAGCACACTCCATGTTATCCTCTTTGTCGACTCTGTCTGCAGAAGAAATCGCTTCTGCTGGAGACGCGCGTTGGGTCTGCTGTGCCTTCTTCCTCCAGCCGCCGCTCGCCGGTGCTGCGCTGCTTGGGAGCTGGCGCGTGTTCTCCCACACAGCTCGCTCTTGTCTGTGCACCAATGGAGAAATGTATAAGACTGCTTTCGTAAAAAATATGTTCCTGTCTGCAATGGAACTTTTCGTAATTCTGAATTGAGTTCATGAAAACAAAATCCTTGTAATACTGAGGTAATACTGGGATTTTGAAATGAGTTCAGTTATTTAAACTGCAGCTTGGCAACAACCCAAAGAACACAATTTAGAGATCATGGAATGATGCACAGTTGAGTTGATTTATGGGAAAAATTATCCTCGGTATCGAAAGTGAGCGTAAACAGTGACAAACAGTAAGAGGTATGGGTTCTCAGCGGTATTATTTGAACCACTTAACTCGAGCTGTCAAAAATGGGATTAGAGATAACGACTTGTAAAAAACCACATTTTTTCTTAAAATCAATAGCACACCCTAAATTACCCTATCCTAACTTTTCTAACTTGAGCTACACCATCCTAATCGAACCTGACCTTTTTTACCTACTTTAACTAAGCCCATTCTAATCCAACCTAACCTAGCTAATAATTTTTTACTGACCGAACAATAGTCACCAGATCGCAACTTCGAAGTTCAACTGTTTCTTTTCTGGTTATTTTCAAAACAATGAGGAACAATACTCGTCGCTACTGGGGTGTTTAATCCGTGATGATTGCTAATACAATTAAAAAAAACGTGGAAGCTAAGGAATCATACAGTCGGTTGTTCTTAAACTACCATGGATTTTTCTCACTTTTTGCTTCAAGTCAAGTAGTTGCAGCTTTTACTTCAGCCACTGAGCTAATCAGAGTTCATTCTGCGTACAGATGAAAAAAGAGCATAAAAGCTAGTACACACGGCTTGTTAAAAATATTGCGTCAGGTGATGATCGACAGAACTCGTAAATCATTTAAAGTTTTTAAATGAACAAAGAACAGGGTACTAAGATCACACATCATGGTGTATTCAAGGATACGAAGTACAAAGTTGCAGCGTGTATCTGTGCAACGAACCCTATCTTATTTGATTTTCAAAGCGCAACAGACGTAAATGTAGATAAGGCTATTATTATAGCTTATATTTTAAAATGAGTTCTCCCTCTAGCTACGGCGTGGCGATGTTTATATTTTTTCTACTTTCTATACGCTCTCCATCTATAATGCATACAATATCAGGTAATTTGTGGGTTGTTTTCTAATAGTTTTATTTACGAAGTTAAATAAGAAATGTAGTTGCGTGGTGAGTCTATTCGATCCCTGACCACTACCACGTTTTGGAAAATTAGCGGCAAGAAAAAAATGGGAAACATCGCTCGATAATAAAGATCTTGTTCAAGAATGTCACACACTGTTAGAGGAATACTTTAGCATTACGTAATGACTCCAAATTAATTTTTGTATTGTAAGTAATTTACATTGAATTATTTGTTTTATGTCTGCATTTGAAGAATTTATGCAGGCAAAATTGGAGAGGTAGATAAACGTATCTCATGGAGATAATCATCACACATTTTCCATTTTTCAAGTAATCGAGAAGTAATAATTGCAATTATATATTTCAAGGGTAACTACGTGATTTATTTCTCTGAAAATTATAAGTAGCCCGAGGAAACACAGCTTTAGCTGCCAGTTTTAACAGTACAGGTATATTTAGTGCCTATATCGGTATCTAAAATCGGGTCTTACGAGAATTTAAAAAATTGTTTTTCAGACCACCAACACTTCACTCCTCATTCATCGTTCACGTTGCACCAGAAAGAAGTGTTACGAAATATAACTCTAACTGGTTTTCCTCATTCCTTACTTCTCTTCCTACCTAACACGACTTGAAAGCAAAAAAACTCAAAAAATCATTACGGAACATAAAAATGTGAGCCGCTTAACGAGATAGTGTGATATAATTACACTTGCTTCTCTAATTATTCAGCAACAGCAAAAACAAAAACACGCTCTTGAATTCCAAAACTCAGTTACCTTCCATCGTGATCGTTCACCAAGGTTCGTTCAGAATCGCCAGGTCTCAGCAACCGTCGCGAAGAAGCGCGCTGGTCTCGACCATCATCTCGGTTGCCATAGCGGTGGACTTGTGAAGTAGGAGGCTTGCTGTGTTTGCGAGGCATTTGCTCATCTTCTGATGATGAAGAGGTATAGGGAGAAGAGCTCCTCCTTCTAGATGCCCTTCTGTCTTTAGATTCCGACGACTTTCTCTCATCTCTCCTATGGGCTCTCCTGTCATCTTCTGACTCGGAAGATTGACGTCTCCCATTCGATGATTGTTTACCGCGATACGCTTTTCCACCTCGAGTCGGACTACTGCTTCTTGAACGACCAGAGGATGAGGACTCTTTTCTGTCTCGGGATTTTTGTGCTTCACGCCGGTGAGACTTTCTACTGAGAGATCGACTGCGGCTTCTACTTCTGCTGCTACTCGATCGGGTCCGGCGATTAGGAGATCGGCTTCTTCTTTTGAAGCGAGCATCGCTTTCTCTTCCGCTCCTACTGACTTTGCCCTCATTTCTGAAGCAATTTTCTTGCTGCCTAGCGCCTCTGGTGTCCCTTGACCTATAAGTGAAGAAAAAAATTATTTCAAACAAATCAACTACTAAAATAATTTTCACAGCATTTTAATTCGAAATATCCAGTCACTTTCCCAGCCATACTACGAGCTCAAAATGATGCTAGTTAAGCTAGTTAAATTATACACGTGTTTTATATTAGAAAATCAAAACCAAAAATAATAATAAAAAACATCAATACAGTCACACCACGCACGGGATCGCAAAGCGTGAGAGGAAATCGAAAAAGAGGAGAGAAAATGAAGTAGAGAAGAGGAAATGGAAATAGAGAAAGGGAGATGGAAATGGAAATAGAGATAGAGAAGAGGAAATTGAAATAGAGATGGAGAAGAGGAAATGGAAATAGAGAAGGGGAGATGGAAATTGAGACGGAGAAGAGGAAATGAAAATAGAAAAGAGGAAAATCAGACCAACTTTTGTCCTAACCACGGCGCTGAGTCTACGAGCGCTGCTGCCAAGGAATCTGCTCCATGCTTAACATAAAGTGACTGATAATGTTTAACGACAATCAAGAGAATTCAGAAGCTGTGAGCAAAACCATAATTTTTTCTAGAAAGGCTAAGATAAAAAACACACTGAGACTGAGATTATATGAAACGGCGACTAAATGAGACTGCGATTAAATGAAATCAGATCAAAGCAACCAAAAACGCTGAGAAAATAATACATCCATTGCATCTAAAATGCCCCTTTCATCACAACAATACTAGTGTTTCTCACTTCATCCGTCATTTGGGGCTTTATTTCGCATAACGAAATCCATCCACACACTACAAACCTATAGATGAGCAGGCATTATATAACCGGATATTAAGTGATAAACTTCCAGTTGCAACTGATAGCACGGAATATCTCCTACAGAGCAAATTCTGCAACATGGGCCCACGGCTCATAAAATCTGGGCGCACAGCATTTGGCGACGCTACCAAAAGCTGAATACTCAAATTTTATGCCAAAAAATAATTTAAACTTTAAAATTTTGGTCAAAAAAGTAGCATTTAGCATAGCTTAGTCGACAGAAGAACTGCCATTGCCTGCTTTATAGTATTGACGCTAGAAATGTTCAACACGTTGATGCCGATGTTGTACATATGTGTACCACTGCGTATATTTAACACTTTGACTGCGGCAAGTGAACTTTAACATTCAACTCAAATTTAAAGTCAATAATTGTTGTAAGCGATGCTGAAGATAGCAAGCATCAACTGGATCGAGCCTTTAATTAGTTTTGATTGAGTATTGATAAAAATTGAGTAGGTGACTACTGGTCGGTGAGCAGCATTATGAAAATCCCCACAGTGTCCACCGGGGACTCACGTCGCAGTGCAAAGTGTTAAAAAAAATCGTACCTCGGAGCAGACCCGTCAGCGCGAGGTGCATACATCGGCCTCGACCGTGCCTGCACCACTGCCGCGTCTCGCGCCTCCGCTTCACGTAGCAGCTCGTAAAACTTGTCCAGGCTCTGCAAACGACCAATGTTAACTTTGCAGTGCATAGAAGCATCTTCTTTGGCCCCACAACACTGCTTTGAGCGACCAGATGTTAATGTCACGGTGCACAGAAGCAGCTTATTTGGCCCCACAACACTGCTTTGAGCGACCAGATGTTAATGTCACGGTGCACAGAAGCAGCTTATTTGGCCCCACAACACTGCTTTGAGCGACCAGATGTTAATTTTACAGTCCATAGAAGCAGCTTGTTTGGCCCCACAATACTGCTTTCAAAGATTCATGAGCAATTGTGTTTATTGCTACAAGTTATACACGAAAATAAACTTGATATCTATTAAGAAAAAATAATAGACATACGAGCCGAATAAGGAACGATGCTTTTAGAGCAATCTTGGCACGAGATAGCACAGGGAAAAAATAAAAGGGAAAAATCTAGATTACTTACGTTTCGCTCTCAGCAACAGTTGACCATATGAAACAGTATCAAATTGACCGTTATATACAATTAACTTTTCTGCTTCACTTGTGACAATACACATGGTTGTGGTTAATAAATCTTATCAAGTTATTCACTAATGTGAATTTCTCATGGAACAAAGCAGTGCAAGTCTTTTTTAAAACACAAATCAATTTTATGTTTAACTCGGCATTTGTAACGACAAGAAGAAAATAATGCATTTTTGCATAATCGACACTTGAACCGGCCAGTTACAAGCAAAGGATAACAATTGTGAGCACTTACACCCCAACGTTTTTCGGCAACTTCTTCCAACGTTGCGTTCTCTTCGGCAGCTTGCTCCTTGGCTCGCTGCAAGGACTTCTTGAGCCATGCTGCTGACGCTCCAAATCCAACAAGCGGCGGGGCGCTTCCCGTGCGTCCGTCGCCAGCACCAGAGGCGCACTGCGGTAGCCCACTGCCGCCGTCTTTGAAATACGGGTTCAGTTCCAGCGCGTGAGAGCCTGGCTGGCAGATGCACAATTATTGGTTAAAAGAAAACAAATGAATGCGTTAACGATAACGTATTTAGATACCCTTCTAACAAAGAATGAGAGGAAAATCATTCTCCAAGAGGAAATTACACTAAATCGAAATAGATTTCAAAAGCGAGCATTGGAAAAGGATGTCAACCGTGCAAATTAATTTTGGAAACTGGAGACTATAATGAGAACAAGTTTCATCAAAGATTTGGGACTAAAAATATACAAGTGACATAGTAATTCAAACATGTGGTGCTATGGTTGCAACGAAAGAACGGCTAGAGCTATGTATTAACAGTTACCCTCGACAATTTCATTGTAACTCTATAATTATCCCCTCTACTTATATACAGGAAGGCAAATTGACCTTACCGGCAAAACGAAAATTTTGGACAAAATTGGAAAACCCTATAAGCTGAATAGTGAATTACTAAGTTATTCTGATGAATACTGCTAATGTATTATGGAAATCTAAGCATGGCTGAGAACAAAATATATTCTTTTACAGCATTGTTATGTAAGAGTATACGAAGGGCGATTTCTATTCTGAACACGGAAACCATAATGAATGACCACACTAGTATCTTCGCATCATCGAAACCGTGATTCGTATCTTCAAAGACACGCATCTTCGCAATTCAAAAAGTCTTCATTCCGAGTACAAACAATTACATTACAGTGTATTGATGCATACGTAGCTTGAAGAACTAGCCTTTAGTTTAGCTCAGAAGTATTTTCCATGTCTCCGTTTGAACACCAACCTTATCGGGTTCTCTGGCCTTCTGCTTCTCGAGCTGCTTGGCAAGTGCTCTGCTGCCGCCTTCTTTCTGCCGCAGCTCGTCACGCGTGTACGTTCCGAACAGGGACGGCATCTGCAAAGTCAATTGAAGTTTACTAATTATGTTGCACATGCAAATCTATCTGCAAAGTCAAATAAAGTTTGCTAATTATGTTGCACATGCAAATCAATCTACAAAGTCAAATAAAGTTTGCCAATTATGTTGCACATACAAATCAATCTGCAAAGTCAAATAAAGTTTGCTAATTATGTTGCACATGCAAATCAATCTACAAAGTCAAATAAAGTTTGCTAATTATGTTGCACATACAAATCAATCTGCAAAGTCAAATAAAGTTTGCTAATTATGTTGCACATACAAATCAATCTGCAAAGTCAAATAAAGTTTGCTAATTATGTTGCACATGCAAATCAATCTGCAAAGTCAAATAAAGTTTGCTAATTATGTTGCACATGCAAATCAATCTACAAAGTCAAATAAAGTTTGCTAATTATGTTGCACATACAAATCAATCTACAAAGTCAAATAAAGTTTGCTAATTATGTTGCACATGCAAATCAATCTACAAAGTCAAATAAAGTTTGCTAATTATGTTGCACATGCAAATCAATCTACAAAGTCAAATAAAGTTTGCTAATAATGTTGCACATACAAATCAATCTTGAAAGTCAAATAAAGTTTGCTAATTATGTTGCACATACAAATCACCTCATGCAGGGTGTGAAAAGTAGCTCTTTTGAAAATGTAATAGTTGGTACCCTATTGAAGCTAGAAGAATGAACTTAAGTTCACTGAAACGAACATGATTTAAAGTTATACTTTATTAATGGTCTACTGAAGAGAATGGCCTCCATTTTCAATTATTATGCCTCAATTAACAAAATGACAATGTTGGTCGAGACATTTTCAAGGCAAAATATTTTAATGGAAGAAAAAAAACTCTGCATACCTGCCTATCAATTTTATCGTAACCAGTCCACCCTCCATTCTTATTTCAAATAAATAAAGCGAAATGAAAGAAAGGTTGTAAGCAATAAAAACCTTCAATCTCTCGAGTGTTGATGATGCCGAGTGTACACGGCCCGTCAAAAATGTAAAATAATGTTCGACAAATCACGTGACACACGTTCCTATTTCCTAAGAATTCCCGTGATATTCATTTCTACTCGAATCTGATGGATTAACACACTGGAAATTGTGGAGCTAATGAAGCTTGCATCACAGATACGCTCATCACACACTGCAGGCTGGCTTCAGACTGACAGACGGACGAACGCGGCTCTTATTTTAGAATAGATTACGATACCAAATAAAATTGTAAACCTGGCTCTTTCTAATTAACATATTTCAACCAACCGGCTTTTAAAATTTTAGAGTGAAAAGGGAAAGATTTCTTTACACATCATGTGTAAGTTCATATTTATTTGACACCCTCATTTCTCTTTATGAACGCATATTTTTACGGATAAAGACACAGATATGTCCATATGATTACACAGACATGTTCTTTATAGGTCATAAGCCTCGCACGTAAAGAAGTAATTCATCACATTCAACTTTTAGAACTTCATTACCCACTTAACCCTGTAACGACGAAATTTTTAGGCTCCTGAACGAAATATTGCAGTAATTACTACCCAGTAAATAGTGTAATTAAATACTGCGATAATTACTACCCCGTAAATATTGTAATTAAATACTGCGGTAATTACTAACCAGTAAATATTGTAATTAAATCCTGCGGTAACTACTACCCAGTAAATATTTTAATTAAATATTGCGGTAATTAATACCCAGTAAATATTGTAATTATATACTGCGTTAATTACTACCCAGTAGATATTGTAATTAAATATTGCGGTAATTACTACCCAGTAAATATTGTAATTATATACTGCGTTAATTACTACCCAGTAAATATTGTAATTAAATACTGCGGTAATTACTACCCAGGAAATATTGTAATTAAATCCTGCGGTAACTACTACCCAGTAAATATTGTAATTAAATACTGTGGTAATTACTTCCCAGTAAATATTGTAATTAAATACTGCGGTAATTACTACCCAGTAAATATTGTAATTAAATACTGGGGTAATTACTTCCCAGTAAATATTGTAATTAAATACTGCGGTAATTACTACCCAGCAAATATTGTAATTGTAATAACCACGACGTATGAGAAACTATCATTTAATGGAGGACGCTACATATATATATGATGTGTTCAAATAATCAGCCGTGAGGAGTGTCGTAAGCACGCTAGACGTTATCACCTCTTGCTTCTACCTTTTTACCGACTTCACACCGACTTGAAGAACGAGGAGAAGAAGAAGGGCGTCAACTGGCCGAAGGAGATGCCTAACGTCGACACCAAGAAGGGTTCTGGTATAATTATATTTACGTTTTATGTCATTATTTAACAGCTTTATGTCAATTCCATTGCTTCTACAGTTAGGGAGAATTAATGTTTCCCTTTTCGAATATAATTCAATACGCTCGAGTCACACATAACCGCTTATTTGTGGAAATTAATCAGATCACACTTCAAATATCGTGCAAAGCCATGCGTGAGACTTCGCTACCTCTTGGAGGGAGCGGAAGAAGGCATTAAGCTCCGTGCTGCTGGAGAGAAAAGACGTGTGCTTTCACGGCCGGCTCCTTTGGGAGCCCGGCTTTTGCCCGGTATTTGCCGCTTGACCTGGCTTTGACTCACTCGGCCCTACGTAGTGTATTATCGTGTAACTTCGTGTAACTTCTAACGTAATTAAAGCAGTCACGGAGCCATAGCACAAACCTTCCTGGAATCCGACATAAGATGAGTTCCAATTAGTGCATTTTCCCTCGAAGCAATTCATAACTATTTCTCCTGTGCATAGGTTTATATCAACGCCACGCCTTAAGCGTATATCCGTTTATTAACTCGAGATGTAATAAGTGCGCTAGATTCATTTAATGTAATAGGTGCGCTAGATTCATTCAACGTGTTAGTAATTTTGTATTCTTTGTAGGGAATAAATAATTAATGTTTCCTGCATCGTTAATTTCCCATTAAGGATGGAGACTGGTTATCGAAGTTGTTAGTGGCACGCTACCATATAAATTGACTGATAATTAATAATTATTCTGTGGACGTTGAAAAGTCTCCTTTAATCTTCATTAGAAAAATAAAAGAATTGTGACCTTAAGTCACGACAATCAAAGGAAATGACAGCTGAGAAAAAGAAGAAAAAGGGTCTACGACATAATTAAATATTGCGGTAATTTTTACCCAGTAAATATTGTAATTAAATACTGCGGTAATTACTACCCAGTAAATATTGTAATTATATACTGCGTTAATTACTACCCAGTAGATATTGTAATTAAATACTGCGGTAATTACTACCCAGTAAATATTGTAATTCAATACTGTGGTAATTACTTCCCAGTAAATATTGTAATTAAATACTGCGGTAATTACTACCCAGTAAATATTGTAATTAATTACTGCGGTAATTATTACCCAGTAAATGTGAACTTTTAGACGAAGCATTCAGAATATAAGAAGAATGTTAGTGATAAGATAACGTCCTCCAGAAAGGACGCTGGGCAATAGAGGGTTAATGCAGCACGACGCTCGCCATCGCACAGCTTTTAGCTCCACAGACTCACGCCACGCTGAGTCCCTGCTTAGCTTGAGTTATACGCTGCGAAGGCCCCTCAACATTCTTTTCTTGTCGAATTTCAAAGGGTCAAAACAAACGATAAATTAGCCAGACGAATCACTTTTAGAAAATTTACCACCCAATCAATCAATACTATATAATAAAACGCCAGGTGTCTCCTTAAATTTATAAATAAATTTATGCCTTTTTGCGAGTAATTTTTCCTTTGTTATTACAATGAAAATCTAATTGAACACATTAAATTGGTTGGTCCGTCTCTTTTCCACGCTCTTAAAAGGATGCTTAATGACCGTATCTGTGATACGAGTTTCACCAGTGCACAAGTACAAGAATATTTTAATCGCGGGTACTATTAGGATGGATAAATATTTGTTTGTGATCCACGTCTGCAAGATTTGTCTAAAGAAAATATCGAAGATAGTCATTCTTGATCGGTCGTGTACACTAGTAAGGCATAATAAGCCAGACCTACGTAGTGAGTTTAGTCACTGATTCTTTTACACGTTTTTTAGACCGTTTTTTCATACAATTATGATCGACTTGTGAAAATTTGATGGGAATTGCTTTAGTTAATTATATGGTATCCCCATTGATGACTCGTATGAAAACTCGAAATAATCCGCTGTGGAAATGCACATCACAGCGAGAGTAATCT
Organism: Platorchestia sp. MABIK; assembly: GCA_014220935.1. Taxonomy (NCBI): domain Eukaryota; kingdom Metazoa; phylum Arthropoda; class Malacostraca; order Amphipoda; family Talitridae; genus Platorchestia; species Platorchestia sp. MABIK. The sequence continues at coordinate 183,737 of JACJUY010000562.1, read as the reverse complement.
CAAATCATCATCACATCAACAGCTCGATCCACAGCTCTGAGGTTTGCTTTACAAACCAAGAATATTTACGTTCATGATTATAATGATGCTATTGACGGAGCAAAATGTGCATGATTATAATGATGCTACTGACGGAGCAAAATGCGCATGATTATAAGGATGCTATTGACGGAGCAAAATGTGCATGATTATCCTAATGCTACTGACGGAGCAAAATGTGCATGATTATAATAATGCTACTGATGGAGCAAAACGTGCATGATGATAATGATGCTATTGACGGACCAAAATGTACACGATGATAATGTGCATGATTAGATTAGATTATTAGTTAGTTTAAGCCTCCCTATCCGCTACAAAGGCGATCCAAAGAGAGGAAGAAGGAAAGCACCATTTAGTATGGAGTTTAGGGAACGTGGAATCTACGCAGAAAGGGCATAGAAACAGTAAGATGAGAAAGAAGTTTACGAAACAAGATCAAGGTTCAAGAAGAAAGTAGTAGGTGTTGAAAAACCAGGACAGCAGTGAACCGAAAAAAGATGGTCCGTAACAGAACAAAAACCTATTCTATTCCAACAAAAAGGAAGCCTACCTAACCCTTATCTCGGGCCCTCACATAGTCCCCCTGGGAGCGCTAATTCCCATAGATACAACAGTTGTATCCCCCTGAGGGGTAATGTGCATGATTATAATGATGCTTTTGACAGAGCAAAATGTGCATGATGATAATGAGCATGACTTTAATAATGCTACTGACGGAGCAAAATAATTCCAAAATTCACGACGTATCCGTTACAGAGTTGAAATCTCACCTCCATCCAGTCATCTCGTGAAGGCTTTTGGGCCTCAGGAGACTGTGCCGCCTGTGACGTGGCGCGACAGCTGTCTCCAGAGGAAGCGTCCTCTTCTCGTTGAGCAGCGGCCGCAGTTTTTTCGACCCACTCAGTTTCACTGCTGCTGTCCTGTTGACAAACCACCGTCAGAAAAATGCAAGCACGCAATTTGCAGACAAGTATTGACTCTCAATTTGAAGTTCACTTTTATGTACCTATGTGTTCATCATGTTTAATGCGTAAATTTTTTGTCTCTTTTTTTTGCAATTTTGACTTATTCTTTCAGTTCAGCAGTTTCTCAATGATGAATAATGACTGAATATTTCTTCGCAAATTCTACGAATCACTAGTCCTCAGAAACTAGAAAATAATTGAAGAATGCCAGCAATACATCCAAGATAAAGCCAGGAAATTGGTTAAGTTAAGTAACGCCAGGAAATTAAACTGACGGGAAATCATTAAGGAACGCCAGCAAAAAATTCAAGATGGTCTGAGAAATAGTATTACTGAGTACGAGTGTAGGGTCAGATTGTCTTTGCCTAATTCTTGAACTAGCTAAAATGCAAGGTAGAAAGGCGACCGATCAAAGGATTGTTTGTCATAGACCACAATTACGCAGACCTCGCTCTGACGTATTTCAGGAGCAGCGGACGAAGAATGAAGCTGAAAACTTAGAAAGGTATACTTTTAACGCAAAATATTCATTTTTCAACATATTATCTGCATATTTACAGAGTACAAGTATTTCACGCTAGTCAACTGATAGGGGGATTATTTGAACGCACAATGGTAAGATTGGATACCATGAATCCATATTGACTCCTCTGTATTTCATGATGCCATTACTGATTCTGACGCAACCACGAGTGTTGCTACCTAAATGCAATCGGCTCTACCATGCTGCACTTGCTTCCTATCCGTCCAACGAGTGTATCGGTACAGTTTTATCAGTTTCAATATGATTATATGTACCGTTTTATCAGTACCAACATGACTGTACAGGTACCGTTTTATCAGTACCGACATGACTGTACAGGTACCGTTTTATCAGTACCGACATGACTGTACAGGTACCGTTTTATCAGTACCGACATGACTGTACAGGTAGCGTTTTATCAGTACCG
>JACJUY010000562.1:158748-174391 GCA_014220935.1 Platorchestia sp. MABIK | reverse complement strand
AAGTAGTGACATGTGTAAAAAATTAAAAGCATGTAGAAATTTTGAAACGTGTAAAAAATTATTAACATGTAAATACAGTAAACGCAGCTAGGTAAGCCGGAGGATAGCTGCAATCAAATTCCCCGAGCTCGAGTCGAACAAAGCAAAGCAGGACGCAAAATTTGGAAAGCAGGTATTAATGACAACCCTTCACAGTGGAGGTTATCATTTATAATAGTTTTTAAATGAAAATGCGACCTATATTAAATCTACCTTAGGATGATTGGGAGCTAACATTTAAAAATGAACGACGCAATGTTGGGTCATGAACGAATCATTGTAGTGATGCGCCAATTTCAAATCTGGCTAGGTCCGACTTTCATGTTAAAGCACTTGCTCTCTCTCAGTGATGTGTCTGAGATGATTTTCTCGTGAAACTTTGAGTTTTTCGGCAAATACACAAACTCATGTAAAACCTTGTTGCAAATTCAAATAGCAATGGTTCAAAATGTGTATTTAAAATTAATTGAATGTTTTTATTCTGCTGTTGTTCGACCGAGCTTCCCTGCGGCTGTTTGACAATCTTGACAGTACACAATTTCGTGCACAGAATCCCGGTGTCCTCAGAATTAGCAATGAAAATAGCGTCATGAAGAAAACTAGCAGCGCCCAGGAAACCTAAAACGAAAATTGTTAAATACAACACCGTCCAGGCCTTAATTACGAAGTACGCAAAGGCTACCAATAAAATTGTCGAATACAATGCCGTCTAGTCCTTTATTAAGAGGTAAGTAAAACCTACCAAGAAAATTGTTAAATACGCCATAGAGTATTTCATTAAGAGGTAGGAGTAGGGAAACCTACCAGAAAATTGTCGAATACAACGCCGTCCGGGCCTTAAGTATGAGGTAGGTAAAAGAAACAAGAGCGAAAAATCTCTATTTCTCAAAACATGAGCAACCTCCAGTCGACCACGTTCAGGTAGCATTTCTAGCGCTGAGTGTCACCAACTCTCTTCGACGCATGCCTTCAAATAAGGGTCAGCGTTCGCCGTTTTGTTACAGCTGAACGCACGTTAAAATTTCTCTTCATCCGTGACGATAACTAGAGGAGAAACAGTCAATTGAACATTCAAATCCAAACGTGAAATAAAATATTTTCTTACAACCAGTGCTTTTTATAATGTGTGCGAAATAAGTGCCGTTATTTCTAAAATGGCATTTAAAACTAGATAATACGATTCAGATGTCATTGTATTGGTGATATTTTACTTCCAGAAAACAGTACCCACAAAAATAAACACGCATACATCTCCGCACACAAAAGAAACCAGTAAAAAAATTTCAACGCTTTGTAAACTACAGAAAAACAGGAACACAAAATAAATAAATATACTATAATACCACCTCACGTCATATGAGAAACGCTCATGACGTTCACCGCCGTTACAAGTCCCAGAACGCATATTCTCGCACAATTTAGCAGCACGTAATATTCAGGTTGTGGAACCGATTTTTCTAGAAAACGAAAGTAGAAAAAGGTCTCAGAAATTAGGAAAGCTAAAGTACTGTACAATAAACTTCAACCAATGTGAATCTAGGTAGGAATGGACTCTTACATTAGGGTGACGGAATGATTGATATTCTAATAGATGGCGGAAGAGACTTGGGAAACACAGAAGTGGGAAATTTGAGGTAACGATGTAACATTGAAGACTGTAGACAGCCCATCGCATCGTGTTGAGCCAGCAAACGCGGGCTGGATAAAATAAATAATTCTCACGTTGATTTTGTCTCAACGACCAAGTTGTATTCTTCCAAACGAAATGTTACAAAAACTATCACTCATTAAGCACATTTGTTTTATTTATTTATTCATACTTCAATTTTCGCAGCGGCTGAATTAAGAGATTATCACACAGAAAAACTCGGTGTAATTGGAGCTCAAGTGGCACCGCTTGAGAGCGAAATTTAGGCGACTTGGTTGGCATTGATTTCATATTATAGGGTGTCAACATTTCGGTGGTACATTCAGAGTATGGGAATGATATTAAGAATTTCGAAAAGCAATCAGGGTCGGTACAGGGTTAAACGCCAAATTAAAAATCGGAAGAAAAACATTTCAGAATAAGACCAAAAACAAACATGATACGATTTCCCCCCATAGAAAACATGGAATACCTAGCGAGGGTAAATACTTTTTGCTGTCGAAATTTTTTACCTTAGTGTGATAAAAACATCGGCAAGATATTGCAGCAGCAGCGCAGAGAAGACATGACTAGGTCGCACTGTGACGATGACAAACAAGCACAAACTATCTCGATAAAAAGCTGGTCGTGTATTTTCAGAACATTCACAGTACCCTGGCAAGAATGAAATGATAAAACTGACTTCGTATACCGTTTCTGTTGGTCAAAGCCCATCGCAGATTAATGAGCTGCACTGTGTTTAGTGCAGCACATCGTACACCGCATGCACTTGAAATTCTAGTACGACAATGTTTGAATTTGACGCACTTTTTATGCAATGCACAAGTAGAGTATTTGGCCATCGTTAATCGTACTGTATAACTGACAAACAACGTTGGCTCATCCCGAGCATGCTCATAACATGTAGTGAAGAAATCCGTGCTAAAAAACGAAATAATTTCACAGTAACTTACTATAGATACATAAATAATTCGGAGAAAATGTCACAAATGCCTCCAATGTGACCGTCAAGACAATTTTACGGATGCTGGTGCACTAGTTAACACAAGCGCAGCTGGAAACTTGTGGGCTTTATTTTAAAAATTTGGCGGCAAAGAAAACGTGGACCTCAAGAGGCGCCTGAATGTATCGAAACCTGAAAAATTAGAAACAAAGTAACACCTCTGCTGTAATTAGAATTTTGATTTGACGGAATTCTTTTTTTTAGCGCTTAGTGTAACCCAGATCGCCTAAAATAGGGAAATAAACATTGATGAGCAAGCTAGCTTTGAAGAAGTCTGTCGTCTCCAATAAAATCAGATCGAACCATTATTGATAAACCTTCGAAGAAATTGAGCAACACAAACTCGAGCCCTGTTGGCTTCGCGATGGGCATCTTGGAATAATAATTTGCCGAGACTACTAACAAAAAGCCCCATTTCTACGGCCTGAAAAAAATCGTACTCGAAACTCCGAAAACAGTCCAAAAGAGGGACAAAATTTACCAACACTCACAAAGATAACCGTTAAGTCGCCACACAAACAAATTTAATTACGACAGAAAATACACGGAAAGCTCGACGCTCGCAACAACAGTGAATAAAAGCACAGTGAAGGTAAACAGTGATTGATTGATTATAAATTAGTTTTAGCCTCCCTTCACCACAACAATGATGTTCAAAGAGAGGAAGGATGAAGGCACCATTTAGTATGAAGTTAAGGGAACATAGAATCTATGCACAACGGTTGTTCCCGCAAAGGATATTGTGCGCATAGAAACAGTAAGATACGAAAAAATATAATGAAACAAGATAAAAGTTGAAGATGAAAGTCAGAGGTGCTGATAAATAAGACAGCACTGAACCGAAAAAAGATGGTCCTTTACAAACCAAATCAAAATTTATTTCAACAAAAAGAAGGTCCACCTAACTCTCAGCTTAGGACCTCACATTTTCCCCCCTGGGAGCGCTAGTTCCAATAAATACAATAGCTGTATCCCCCCGAAGGGGAAGGTAAACAATTTTAGTTCAGTTGTTAGAAAGAATAAATACGACTTGCTACACAATTTTGCAAGAGTGATCGCATGTTACGTATGCTTGAGATGCTAGTTCGAGACTGTTGATGGTTCGTGAGCTTTTTTCTGCAGGAAAAGCTTATTATACAACGAGGTACGTACTAGATTAGATCATAAGTTACTTCAAGCCTCCCTAACCAAAGCAAATGTGACCCAAAGAGGGAAACGGGAAGACACCATTTAGTATGGAGTTTAGGTAATTTGTAATTTCTGCACAAGGTGTTTTTCCACGCAAGATCACTTCCGGATAGAAACAGCAAGCCAAGAAAAAAGTTTATGAAACAGGCTAAAAGTCGAAAAAGAAAGTGATCGATGCTGAAAAATAGAACAGTAGTGAACCGAATAAATGGTCTGAAAAAAAAACATTCTATTTTAACGACAGGAAGGCCATTCCCACCTTCAGCTCGGGACCTCACATCTTCCTCGGAGCGCTAATTTTCATAGATACAATAGCCGTATACTCTTACGGTGTGAACACAACAAAAAATCAACTATTAGGGACAGAAGTAAGAAAAAAACACCAATTAAAAAGTCTCCTAATTCGGCCAACACTCACGAAGCTTCACTAGGTCACCACAGAGGCTGGTGCACGCATTGCCTCACGGTCATTGCCTCATTGCAACAGAAGTAAAAAAAACACCAATTAAAAAGTCTCATAATTCGGCCAACACTCACGAAGCTTCACGAGGTCACCACAGAGGCTGGTGCACGCATTGCCTCACGGTCAGCACAACGTAATCAAATGGAACAGCGTCCTCATAGTAGCACCGTGGATCTCACACAACTAATGGAATGGTCACAGAATACACTTACATTTTCTTCACGGCCAACTAATTTCCCCTACATCACATTCATGCTGCTTCAAGTCCCTACACCGAAGTTGGCAGAATACAGGCGAAGACAAAGCACGCGAGAGGTACGCAAAAGCAGTGAGAGGTAAAGCTAGATGCAAGGTTATCGTAAAACCTATCACAAATTTTTCTAAATCCCTCAAAAGCTCAAGAACCTAATATTAGCGAACGGGAGTTATACAGTCGTTAAGCCGTTAGTTACGAAAGATAGCATACACTTAGTCCTCTGCAACAAACTTCTGCGAGCGGTTTCAGAAAAACACAAAATGCAAGGTGATAATACATAACTACGATTTTCCAAAACTCCGACCGAAAATAATTGCCAGTGGCTTATTTGGTTAGGCCGAGAATTACACAATATAATGATAATCATTTTGTGTAATGATAGTTGTTTTGTGTAATTATGTAAAATTATTATTTTTCTAAAATTCAGACCGAAAATACTTGATGGAAGCTCATTTAATTAGGCCGAGAATAAATTTCTTCTTTTATGGAGCACGCTGAGAAAGTATTCATTTTAACCTCGCTTTCGCACGCGCCCATACCACGGAATACTCGTCAGGTTTCGGCAGACACTAAACAAGTTGAAGATTATTTAACATTCAGGTAGTACGCAAAACCTCAAATGTATTCGTGAGCGCTACGAAAACACCAAGAACCTTACTAACTTACAAGCAAAAATAAATATACACACATAACAAGTAGAAAAATAATCTGACTCAAGATAAATACAAACAAGGTTGCTGTACACCACACGATTGATAACATTTCGTTTCACGATAAAATAAGGTTTTCCTTCAATTATGATTTTTGCAGGGATATACCAAAATAAATTGACAAATGCAACTGGGTATTAAGAACTGAACTTGGCAGCATTTCATTGTCAGGAGAAGCAATGGTACACAAAGGCAATAAGCAGAGGTACTCAACTGAAGCAAGTGACACAGGAAGAAAAAGCTTACCCTTACATTGCAACAGGTAAAAGTTTAGGGTTCAAGCTAGGACAGCCGTTGCAGTTTGTAAAATTTCAGATTTGGGATTAAAACTCTCACTGCAGACAACAAAATAAATGAAGCAAAAATATAGCCAGAAGTGACCAACAAACAAGGAAGATAAGCATAAATGCAGATACAAAAGATCGTGGCCTTTAACAAAGGAGAAAGAAGCAATCAGCAAACGAACAAGTTTCAATACACACGTCATTGTAACACTCCCTCACCCTGAGACACAGATAACCCAGAGCGGCAATGCAGAGCAATACCCTAGCAAAATAGGTATCACACAAGCGAACAAAGTGCACACCAAACGTAACAAGAACAGCACAAAAGATAATATTCACGCATCGTAAATTCTTCAAGTCAGTGTCTGAAGAGAAAACCAGACTTCTAGCATAATGATAACGCAGGGATGACCAGCGGAGCAGTTTGATATCAATATACTTGGAAAACTCTGAAAATCTTAGAGGGTTGCTCTCTCGCGACCGTCCACACTTGTATTTCACCAACAGTATGGGGTAAAATTCTGCACCTTGCTTTCAGTAATAATATGAAGCAAAATTGAACACTCTGCTTTTAATACTTACATAGGGAAAGTTTCTGGACTTCTGTCACGGTGTATGGTGAAGGATTTTAACTAGAATATCATTTTCAGGGGTAAAATATCATAAAACTTAGCTACATAAATAACGTGACCGAACAAGTTACGGGTTGTCGCGCATAAAATAGATTAGATAAGTTAGTTAAAGCCTTCTTACCTGCAACAAAGGAGCTTCAAAGAGAGGAAGGAGGAAGGCACCATTCAGTATGGACTTCAGGGAACGTGGAATCTATGCACAGGGGTGTAGAAACAGTAAGTTGAGAAAGAAGTTTATGAAACAAGATGAGGTTGAAGAATGAAGTAGTAGATGATGAAAAACAAAAAATCTATTGTATTTCAACAAAAGAGAACCTACCTATCCTTTAGCTCAGGACCTTAACAATTCTCCCGGGGAGAGCTAATTCCCATAGATACAATAGTTGTCTCCCTTGAGGGGTTGCATACAACCGAACATCAAAGTAAATATCAAGTAGAGAGCAGTGACCAACATGAATATCATGTAGATTAGATTATTAGTTAGTTTAAGCCTCCCTATCTTCAACAAATGAGATCCAAAGAGAGGAAGAAAGAAGGCACCATTTAGTATGGAGTTTAGGGAACGTGGAATCTATGCAGAAAGGGCATAGAAACAGTAAGATGAGAAAGAAGTTCATGAAACAAGAAAAATTTGAAGAAGAAAGTAGTAGGAGCTGAAAAACAGGACAGCAGTGAACCGAAAAAAGATGGTCCGTAACAGAACAAAAACCTATTTTATTTCAACAAAAAGGAAGCCTACCTAACCCTTAGCTCAGGCCCTCACATAGTCCCCTTGGGAGCGCTAATTCCCATAGATACAACAGTTGTATCCCCCCGAGGGGAATATCATGTAGGGAAGCTCGTCAATAACACCAGACGATGCTTCTACTTCAACGACACTTCAAGCACTTGTTTTTCAAATTCTTTGATAAACGCGCCACAATACTCAACCACCTTCACAGACAGTAAAAGAGCATCGGAACAGCAGTCAAGGTGAAATAAGGTGAACTACGGGCACCAAGCACCAAAGTACAACTTCTAAAGTACTGCTCCCAAACAATCGAACTTCAACACCAAAATATTCGCTATTGAACCACTTCTAACTCTGATCCGTGTACAGATAAAGAGTTATTCCCAGTATCAGGGTTACCAATAAATGGTTTCTTTGAAATTAAAACAGCTGTTTTAACTGAGTGAGCTGCATCAACACAAAGCATCCGTTTCTTTTCTCTCAAGAACAACTCTTATTGATAAGTGTAAAACATGTTAAACTAGAGTAGCGTGCACATGAATTTCGAAAGTACTCCGTTCATTTTTGTTGTGTAATCTTCAAATTTTAGACGAGAAAGAACTGTAAAAGATTAATAAGGCCTCATCCTGAGGTGAACTACAGCAGGGATCTAACACGTACAATTTAAAACAAAAAAAGACATCCGAATTTTACATGCGAGACCCTAGGGCTGACACTCATGACCAAGGGCATGATTTTTTAAAACATTTACACCGTCGTAGCGGCACAGTGCGAGTTCTCCTCAGTCACACGCAGGGTAGCCATATTTACACGGAAAAACTTTGCTGCTTTAAGCTGCACCGGTACGATGCCGTTACTCGTTTGGCAAATCTGGCTCGAGTTGCGCAACCTGAGTAAAATTTTGTACGGCTGGAGAATAGCAGTGCTATATATACATACAAAACTAAACAGAAGTTAACCAATAGGTAATAATTCAAAGGTTCTTTGGTCCACACAGGTTTGGCCGCTGAGTCGGCAAAAATAGTTTTGCTTACAAATGCTGAACCTACAATGTTTATTAAAGGGCATATTCGGACATTATCGAGTACTTTCTTTTCATCCTGAAATGCTTTCAATTTCTTCACAGTATCCCTGGCCCTTGCTACACATGTGAATAAAATTCAAACTTAAATAGAATATGAGCATCAAAACACTTGAACGTGTTTTATGCTAAGAGAACCGTCAGTTTTTCAGTTTGAGTGGATTTAATTTTAAATAGAAATAAAATACACTCCTCACGTTTAGTTGAACAAGTTACCTAGATTTTTACCCAGAATAATCTCGATTTCTCAAGTTAAACAACTTTGATTTGATAGGTAGAACAACTTGGATTTCTTTCATAAACAACTCAAATTTCTCTGCCAGAATAACATGGATGTTTTCGATAGAAAAATTTGAATTTTTCAAACAAAATTATTTGGATCTCTCAGGCAAATTTACTTTGATTTCTCACGCCGAATAACTCTGATTTATAATGCATAATAACTCGATTCGTCAAAAAAACCTTACTTACAGTTTCCCAGGCAGATTGTTCTATTAAGACAGAATAACATTAACTTGTTTCCGTGCATCAATCTGTGAATTGTGTGACCTTCAAGCATTTCCCAGCCTTGTGTGGAGCCTTACCTGATGTTCTTGGTAAGCATATGCAGCGTTGCTACAGGCAAAAAAATACATTTTTAACTCCATCATGAAATGAGTAATGCAGCACCCAAACGAACGCGAATTGGCAAGTCGCTGGTCTGAGTCCAAGAAGAAACACACACCATAACTTCCCCACTCCTTGACGATGCTCACAAGCTATCAGATACGTACAAGACCAACTTTAAAATCGCTATCAAAATTACCTTTTACCAGAGCATGAAGTTTTTCAATTTGTGTTAAAACACACTTTTATGAATCTAAAAACATCAAATCGATTTTTCACAGATGAAGATCCTTCTATAAAAACAAACATTATGCCTGCGCTTCCTGTTATTAAATATTCCTCCACCCGCTGATTTCTTCGTAACCGTGATGCGACCAAACAACCCAAAGCTCATGAGATACAAGAAGTCAATAGCATGGTTTCAAGCTCATGCAACTTCAAACAAGCAATTATGGAAACCATGTACATTTTCTATACTCGATATTTGACAGCACAGCTATGTAACTCTATCAATATACTTACACTTCAGATCTTACAGAAATAATGATCTACAAGGTCCTTCTGCATAAAACTCTTTCTATAAATACATATAAAGATCACTCAAAATATTGCAGCATTAATTGCACCTTATTGAGAATATTTTAATGAAATTACAACTTGAGAGAGTAGTGGCGTCGAGGGACGAGTTAAATGATTTCCATAAATTTTGTTAAATTCACCAATATCGGTCATTCGTGTGAGAACTAAGATCTAAGATTAATCGATTCAAGTAGCGGTTGAACTCATGTTCTTCAAAGTGGTAATAAGTACATCAGATCCCCTTACAATAAATCTCCTCGTATGCCTGTACCAGGCGATCATTTACACTCAGAGATTTCTAAGCGAGCGTCACCCAACGCTTTTTTTTTACTCAAAAATCTCTATCTCGATCACCCCTAAATCATCTGGTTTCACTTTGATTTTTCACTCATTCATTCCCTCACTCCACAAAGTCCACACCATGAATTCTCTCACCTGCTTCTCAATCTGCCAGTTCTCAAAACACACCTATTTGATTTATAACCTTTCTGTTTCCCCACAACAAGATCGTGACATTCAAGGCACGTTTCAGAAATACCACACACAAGCCTAATCTTCTCGATTCACTGATGTTGGTTAACAAGGCTCATTATCATCAAATGGTTACCAAATTTGCTAGCGCAATTACGGAATACAAATCTGGCGAGTCAATTACAGAACCCTCGAGCATTCTAATGTAACCATACGACAGACAGCGGCACTCGCAACCACCTAACCCCATCTCGATCAGCCTTCCTCAAAAACCCCATCATTTAATCCATTCTTTATTCTGACACACACACTGATGAAATTTCAAGTAGAATACAAGATTATGTTGAATTAGGGAATATTTTTATGCGTGTTTGACATGGACTAGTCATAATGCCTCGATTCAATTAGATTATTTGTAATTTCACTTCCATACATCACAACAGTGCTGGTGTGCTGAATCAAAAAAGAAGTTTCCCACTTTGTGCACGGTAGTACTACTCGTCATATTACAGATTTAAAAAATTAACAAAAATTCAACATACATTTATACATCATAAGTACAATAAAAGAAATTAAACGCATCTCCTAACGTTGAAAACGACCAAAACATGGCTCTCAAACATAACAAAACTCTACGGAACTTCCTCATCCCCAAAAATAAACATCCACACCAGGGGCTGAGTCCGGACACACACTACACGCTAATGAATACTGACACTCGAATAGATAGATGGTCAATTCTCTGCTAGTAGTAATATTATTTACACCAACGAATATGCAGATTCTTCTTTACAGTCACAGATATAAGTATACACTAACGCATAAGTATACACTAACGCATAAGTATACATCAGAAAAATATGCATGCTGTACACGAGCCGACGTCGAGTCGATGAATAATTTACAGTTCCAGCTTGAAAAAATTAAAAATAACTTTGCCGAAGGGGAGGACACCGGATTATGGCTGCAGATTATAACACACAGAGTTAGTAGAACAGATGCGTACCACTCAGCGGACCAGGATTGGATTGTCAAATAATTTATATCATATCAGCGGAACAACTGAACAGTCTAGCTTTTTTACCAGGGCATCCAGCCGTCCAAGAATGAATTCTGCATGGGGCGGTCAAAATAATAGATGCAACGGCGAAAAGGTTAAACTGGGTTTTTCTGTTGGCTATGCTACATGTACTTTTCAAACTGTCAAAATAATCGAGTTTTAGCTTTTCAAATAAAACACAAACGCTGAGCATCTGGCAACATTGTGAAGTTGATGCACAGAGCTCAAATTTACATGAAATTTAAAACTTGAATATTTTGTCCAGAAAAACACACCCAGCACAGCCAAATCAACAGACCTTTCAAGGACAGAAGAAAAACGTCAAATTTTGAAAATTCGTCCCTAGATGCCTGCTGCGTGCGTATAATGAACTAAAATTACCCCAATTTAACGAGGAAATTTTGAACTCATTTCCGCACAGCACTCGAAATTCCAAACGAAACTTTCAAGTCAACTTGAAAACAAAACAGCAGCGTGCAAATACACGTGTAGCAGACGGAAACAAGAATGTTTCAACAAATAAATATGAAGAGAGAGACAAGAATGCGACGCCTGGCGCACAAACACCAACTGGAGCTTGCGCACAAACATCAACTGGAGCTTGCGCACAAACATCAACTGGAGTTTGCGCACACTAAACCCGCGGCAGTTACGTAGCTGTGGAGGGAGGCACAAGAGGCAGGGGGTGGGCTTCCGTGTTGAAGAGCCACCGGTCAATTGAGTACGAGTTCTGGTCCTCAGAGAATAGGAGGTAAAGGTACTTGAGGGTCTCTCCCAAGAAGAAGCTCTCCATCATGTCCCTGGGCCGAGTGTCGGACGGGTTGCGCACGTTGCCGATGGTGGTGTAGCCGTGCTCCACACGGCAGTACTTTTCAATGCCCTAGGATCGATCATATGAACATTGTAAAGGGTGGTTTTTAAATACGGGACCCTAAAAATCTTTAATAACTTTTGATACAATGAACGGATTTTTAAAAACAAAACGGCAGTAGAATTCTGAGATTTAGATCTTTTATTTGGTACCAGTGTATTTATGATACAACAGTCAAAATAGGAATCAGAGGACACAGTAAAATTCATCCTGCTTTGAAACTGCCGCCAAGATGACGAACTGGACAAAGGAACAATTAGATTAACAATTGGGGATTAGATATTCTCAATTAGTGTGGATACCTAAAGGCAAGGGTGTATCGTGACAAACCGACGGATCTGACTCAACTCAAAGATTCCATCATCTCAGAAATAAGATTGCTCGTCCCACCCTCACCAGTGCTGCAATGAGAAGCATACGAACATGCATCCAATATTGCTTGCAGTCGAGTGGACGCCTCATGAAGAATGTCATCTTCAAAAATTAGTCCTAATAAAAGATATAAATCTCAGGATTCTACTGCCTTTTTCTTTTCAAAAATCCATTCATTATATCAAAAGTTATTAAAGATTTTTTCGGGTCCCGTTTTTAAAAAAACACCCTGTATAAATAAGGAGAGAAACAAGAATGAGACCACTGGCGCACAAACGTTGACTGAAGCTTGACTTGGCGCATCGTACATGTTAACTGTAGTGGATAAAACTAAAGTTCAATGTTCAACTCGAATTTAAAGTCAATTGAAGTAAGCAATTTTGAAAATTGCAAACAATGATGCCTACATGTAGCTTTAATTAAATATTTATGAAAATTGAGTTTGTGGCTACTGGTCGGTTTGCAGTATTATGAAAATTTCCTCCGTGACCACTACGCCAAGGTTATGTATTTTACGTTCAAATTATGATCAATGTTAGGATTAATGTATGTACATATTTGATCGGTGTCTATACGTGAAGGACTACTGTTAGTTAAATCCAAGAGGTGCCTGTGTCATAGATACGCTCATCGCACACTTTCCTCTNTGGACGCATCATCTACTGTACCAAGTGGAGAGCTTCGGAAAGAACATAATCACAAAAAAGTTCATCCGAGTGGACGCCTCATGAAGAATGTCATCTTCAAAAATTAGTCCTAATAAAAGATATAAATCTCAGGATTCTACTGCCGTTTTCTTTTCAAAAATCCGTTCATTATATCAAAAGTTATTGAAGATTTTTTCGGGTCCCGTTTTTAAAAAAACACCCTGTATAAATAAGGAGAGAAACAAGAATGAGACCACTGGCGCACAAACGTTGACTGAAGCTTGACTTGGCGCATCGTACATGTTAACTGTAGTGGATAAAACTAAAGTTCAATGTTCAACTCGAATTTAAAGTCAATTGAAGGAAGCAATTTTGAAAATTGCAAACAATGATGCCTACATGTAGCTTTAATTAAATATTTATGAAAATTGAGTTTGTGGCTACTGGTCGGTTTGCAGTATTATGAAAATTTCCTCCGTGACCACTACGCCACGGTTATGTATTTTACGTTCAAATTATGATCAATGTTAGGATTAATGTATGTACATATTTGATCGGTGTCTATACGTGAAGGACTACTGTTAGTTAAATCCAAGAGGTGCCTGTGTCATAGATGCGTTAGTTAGGACTACTGTTAGTTAAATCCAAGAGGTGCCTGTGTCATAGATACGCTCATCGCACACTTTCCTCTGTTCAAGCTGTTGCTGTTTTACATTACTATCAGCCTAAATCAATGATTTGTGTGCTTCATCTGAGACTATCATTTTTAACGGGACATGTACTTTAGTCCTATGAGCCCCGTCCGCCTACCACACTATTAGGAAACACTTCCAGGTCAGGTCCATGGCACTGATACACAATTCAACTACTCCGTATCCGTTCACTGGTACACTGAAATGCTTGCGTGGTCTGTCGTGTGTTTTGTCCCGTTCATTTAAAAACAGCTTTCACGATCGAATTGTAAGTTTAACTGAAAAATAAAGGCAACATTTTTAAGCCACAGGTACGCTAGTTATAAATAGGACATGAGGGAAGAGGTTACATTTTTTGACTTTATTTATGAGCGAGACATTCTACATGCTTAACGCAGAGTAAACGTAACTAAACCTTCCTTTAAACATTAAAGAGAAACAGTTTGAGCAACTACACCACTTACCCTCTTGGGCAGAGTTATAATCATAGGCGAAAGATCTTTAATTTGCATTCATTCAACATTGCAATGCATTCAAGAACATTTCAATGGAAATTTTTACTCAATTTTCTCAACTTCAAAATATGGAGCACTTGCCCCGTATCGCATTCACTTGTAAAAACTTTCACCTGCATTCACCCAAGGAATTTGCTATTGAAACTTCCACCCGAGTTACCTCCAAGTAACTCAAGACTCAGACTCACCTGGAAGATGGTCCAGCCCCAGTCCTGGTAGGTGGTGTTGCCGGTCACCTGGTACATATACCACAAGCTCTCCACTGTCTCTGGCCTCAGCAGGTAGTGCGCGTCGTTGCTCTTCACGAAAAAATCTTCACTCCCGCTCTGAAACACGCAAACAAAAGTGAAGAAATGGGCATATTTAGCTAGAATGAAACGATAGCATCTACATTGTCCAGTGGGTGATGCCAGACAGACGTCTCTCGTAGCATGCCAGGAACACACAACCTATGTCTATAGCTCTGGTGGGCTTATTATCTTAGTCTATTTAGCTGTTGAATGGGTAGAGATCAGCGAATGTAATTGCAGATGGGCTAGGGATCAAACCTTGGTTTAATTGCAGGGTATATGATAGGTCAGCTGTCCTCTAACAGGTCCCTCCTCAGTGGAGTGCAACTATTGTATCTGTGAGAATTAGCACTCTCAAGTGGAGGTGTGAGGTCTTCAGCTTAAATTTAGGTAAATGTTCCTCTTGTTGGAATTAGAGGTGAGCATTATGAGGATTGTTATTTCAGTACCATTAACATTAAGTATGGAATTAGTGAACGGGGAAGCTATGCACAAGGTGTGTCCCTAACACCCTGCGCATAGAAACAGCAAGGAATCGAAAGGAGTTGAAGAAACAGAGTCCATACTGAAAACAAAAAACCCGTCCTATTTCAATAAGAGGAATATTTACCTAAATTTAAGCTCAAGACCTCACATCTCCCCCTGACAGCCCTAGTTCTCACAGATACAATAGTCACACTCCACTGAGGAGGGACCTGATAAAGAAAATTACTTGATCTCCTTGCATGAAATTCACACAAGATGTCAAGCCATTAATGCAAACGATAACAGTGTCGCTCATAGTAAATTTTGCAGCTGATGATTGTATTCTACAGTGCCCAATTCGAAATTGTTTAAATTTTTCAAACTTTCATTCAAAATTCATTATATCTTTTAAACTTTCATTCAAGATTGTTTAAGCCTTTTAAACTTTCATTCAAAATTGTTTAAACCTTTTAAACTTTCATTCAAAATTGCTTAAATCTTTTAAACTTTAATTCAAAATTGCTTAAATCTTTTAAACTTTCATTCAAAATTGTTAAATCTTTTAAACTTTCATTCAAAATTGTTTAAATCTTTCAAACATTTCAACTCCCATAATCTACACTGAATTTCCCTCAAAGTTTCATATCAGTGTCAGCCGTGACTTTGTAGTTTACAAAGCGGGCTACAAAAAAGTTTCCTTTATTCAATTACATATAGATTAGATTATTAGTCCGTTTTAAAAAAAATAGTATAGTAAGTAATATTTATGCCCATATTCCCTAGCGAGGGTAATGCTTCCCTTCTTTGTATTTCTTGATTATCTCCAGCTTCATTTCCATAGTAATCTTCTTACATCTCCCTTTTACATCACTAGCAATCTTGGGACCATGGTTAACAAAGTAAAGTTTGAATTAAACACTAAAATGCACAATGAACACGATATTGCAAGCACTCACACGAGAACAAATCTTTACGGAACACACGCGCGATTCTGAATTGAGCGAGCTATAAACAAAGTGAGAGAGAGGCATTATTTCGGCC
>JACJUY010000562.1:139496-158649 GCA_014220935.1 Platorchestia sp. MABIK | reverse complement strand
GGGGGAAAAAGCCATAACAAGGGGACGAAAAAACCTCGTATTCCACTTTGTAACGTAAAAAAACGTAACCTGGGGACGGCGTTACCCGGGGGTTCACTGTATTTGAAAAAAGAGAACTTTTTTTTTTGCGGCCAACCCTGAATATATCACTGTTATCCGTGAGTAGCAAAGCACAACGGGAGCGTCACTATCCACCCTGTAGTTGAAGTAGGTGATCTCAGGGGCTAGGCTGGTGGGCTGCCTGAGCCAGGTCTGGGCGCAGGTGTTCATAAGGTCCTTCGCCAGCTCGAGGTGAGACCCGGGGGCGGCCACCACGGAGGGCACGTGCTCCCCAGGCACCCCGAAGTGGTGACCCAACGCCAGAGTCCCCGGCAGGAAACACGTCAGCTCGTCCATCTTATTCACGAACGTCCTGCCGCAATGGATAGAGGTTGTCACTTGAATGAAAGGAAAGATGCAAACACTAAGTTTTAAAGCACGTCAACTCGTTGATTTCGTTAATGAACGTTCTGATACATTTCAAAAGCACAGATGAAAGTGGTTACAAAACTGACAGGCTAGATACATACATATACCAGGCTTTTCCTCCTTACGGGAGGGCAGCCGACAGCAAGCCACAATCATTCATCCTTAGTCACTAGAAGGCAAAAGAGGCAGCACAGGCCGCACCAGAACTGCCCGGATCAATAGCAACCCAGCACAACCCTTTTCCACAGACAGGCTCGACAGCCATAGCTGGTTTACCCTGACCGCTTCATTTGTGTGGAGCCTCCCTCCTTAGCTTCGTACCTCGTCACGACACTTTTTCACTAAAAACCAACGTCCTCCCACTAATGAAGATCAAATCGTATCAAGAACTTAGAAAAACGAGATAAATCTGAATAAAAGCAAACACTTGGCTTGCAGCAGCACATCTCCTCAGCAAAAACCTACAAAGGGAAGTACAACCTACATCAGCACAAAATAAAACCTACAGGAGTCTCATGGAGCAACAAACAACTGTGGCTCCTGTCAGATTTCAAAACGTACGCCTGAAAAAAACCCGCATTATTATTATTATAGGCAAGATCTAACCTCCGTTTTTGCTAAGTTACACAATAATCACAGAGAGACTCAGTGGAGTTCACGTTCAAGTGGCACCTTGAGATGTAAAATTTACGTGTCTCGATCGGCACAGGCCGCTAAGCAGCAAAAAAAACTCAAGTAACTCAATGAGACAAAGAAGTGAAATGGTAATACAAAATAAAAAAAATAGGAGATCGTTTGTACAGTCTTCACAGCCAAGAGGCATTATCACTACGGCACTCAAGCATTGACTCGAGTTAGCCCTGGCGGAATAAGATGTTAGAAGAGAAGAGTTACCTACAAGATCCTCTTCTGAAGCCATGTTAGGGAATTCAGTACTCAGTGAAGAAAATCCTTTACAATAATTTGTTGACTCAAACAACCTCAAAAAATTTGTGTTGTTAGCATTTCTTTGAGGGAAAGTAACCGAGCATCACTCATTTCGGAACAGCTGATCTTCTGAAGAACACCGAAGGAAAACCTGCATGAACTTCCAGGAGAGTATAGTTTTGCCTGTCGAAACAAGACCTCACACTCATACAGTTCAACCTGTTCTTTATACCACATATTTTTACTGAGATTTGATGCTTGCACGCCTCTTTTCACAACGACTAGGTTTTTTCCCCATTCTCATTAAAATTCAATTTTAGTACGCCATATTTTAACTACCTTATTCCTCTTTTCTGTAAGCTATAGTTTGTCTATGATTCAATTAAGTTCTCAGAATCCCAGCACTTTCTCCAAGAAAAACTGGTCCTCAATAATACAAATAGTTTATTTCCGTCACAAATTTATGAGTAGATTATTAATGTGTACTTGTATTTTTCAGAATTGGATGATTTCTTATCTTTCTACATTTCTTTCAGAGTGACGCACTGAGGATGGAACTGGTCTCCGAAACGTTTCACAGAATGAATCGATTCCTTCTAGCTATTTTAAACTTAGACCTAATGAAATGTCAATAAATATAATTTCAATACTTACCACGTATTCGCCTTCAAGTTCCTGATGACCGTTCAATTAACAAAAAGTGACTTAAAATTTTTTTCGAAAACAACCACACAAGAGAAAAACATTTCAACACGTTCCCTGCGTATTGGGCCATATGTGTACCAACTGGTAAATTGTCCATTTAAGTGCTGGTATGAATGCACGACATTTGATCTGTTTCCCGAAAAATAGTTGAAATCATACGAGGTGAAATGTTATCGTGCAATTGCATTTATCCTAATCATTAGGAAAAATTTTAATATATACAAGCTAGAAAATCAATTTCCCTATTCTGCAACTTGCAATCCAACCAAAAAAAATGTTAAAGCCGCGGAAACGCAGGGAACGTGTTAAACAAAAAATTAGCAGGCATAGAAAACAAAAATTATACAAAAACATTTCGAAAACAGCAAAAAAGAAATGAGAATGTAAAAAAAAAACATTCCAATAAGAATTGCAGATGAGAAGAGTGGATGTGTAACGCTCACTGGAACCAGGAGGGCCCCACTCACTTGGAATGTTTGTGTGGGACTGACATAACTCNATGTGGGATTGACATAATTGCCATGAATTCAATATTTCTAACTTCATTTACAACAGTTAGTTAGTTACTAGTTAGTTTAAGCCTCCCTTTCCGCCACAAAAGCAATTCAAAGTGAGGAAGGCACCAATTAGTATGGAGTTAAGGGAACGCGGAATCTATGCAGAAAGGGCATGGAAACGGTAAGTTGAGAAAGCAGTTTATGAAACAAGATGAAAATTGAAGAAGAAAGTAGTAGGTGCTGAAAAACAGGACAGCCGTGAACCGAAAAAACGATGGTGGTCTTTAACATAACGAAAAGATTTTATTTCAGCAAAAAGAAGGCCTACCTAACTCTCAGGTCAGGTCCTCACATTTTCTCCCTGGTAGTGCTAGTTCCCTTAGATACAAGAGTTGTATCACCCTGATGGGATTCATTGACAACTAATTGCAAAACTTGAACTTAAAGCTACGCATCTGTAACGCTCGCTCGGACCACGATAGCCCCCACTCACTTGGCAGAGCCGTGCAGCTCGCCGAAGAAAAGGAGGTTGTTGGGTTTGGTGCGCTGGGCGAGGTGCCGCTGCATCCCGTTGATGGCCTCTACGTAGTCCTCCAGCATCCTGACATGGATGTTAAAGCTACACACTGCCTTCTCGGGTATATTGTTGACAGGTAGTGCGGTAAACCGTTCTCATGTTGCTTTGAAAATTATTCTCAGAGTGTATGGGAAATTATGTTCAGAGTGTCTGGGAAATTTTTCGGATTGTCTGGGTTACTTGGTGGAATTTTAAATTTCATGATCCAAAGAGAATACCAGGAGGGAAACCTAAATTACTTTAGTAAAGAAATTCTACATATCTGTACTGTATTTTGTTACATAGCATGTTGATAGAACTTAATGAAATTCCCATTTTTATGCAGTAAGTGACAGATTCAGTTCTTAGAGCTTATCAAACTATAATTCATAAAAGAGAATATAAACTGTAGCTGGGGTGGAGAAGCAGCTACCATGAATAGTGAAATTCATTTTAGATCGCAAGTTATGTAGAAAAGATACATGAAATATTTCACACCAATCTTGTAGCGTCAACTCATCAACATCAATCTGCAGAGAAATGAGAAACTCACCAAGATCCATCAATAAAATTGCACTAAAATTACATCATCGTAACTATAATATTTACACATTATATCAAGTGCAGTTCTAATGTGTCTAAATTTATTTCACAAAAAAATCAGCAGCTTCATTGTTGACATTAGCTGAGGCTTGAAACGTTATAAATGAATTGATTTTTTTATGATAACTCTCCTGTATTTTTATATTAGTTTGCCCCAGAAAAAAGGGACACCCTATACCTCATTTTACATTAGTCATAGAATAACTCTAAACAGAGATCAAGTCTGACTGAACTGATTGAAAAATTTAAAGAAGCCAGTCAATTTGTTTAAATTCAGAATGATATAGTTATGAATTAGAATAAAAATCAGAAACATATCCAAGTCATCTAGAAATACCAGCTCTGCTACCCTTCACTAAACTCAGCGCCAAAAAATAATTATTAAAAATAGCAAATAGAAGTAAAATCCGAGCAGAAGAAAGAACAACCCAAAATTTAGCGCCCGTTACTGCTTCTAGTCATTCACTCTTAGTTATCTTCCATGACCTTAAATACATAAACAAATAATCTGTCATAAATCACGCAAACTGTCATAATCTGTCCTGACATTAGTAAACGGTCATAAACTGCACAAAATCAGACAAGCTGACAACACCTGTAACGGAAACCCGAGACTCATTTCCCCGACACTCGTGAGCGGCGTCACCCACCAGGTCTCCTTCCTGCCCCCCTGCAGCCACTGCTTCAGGAGGTACTCATAGTAGGTGTCGCCCCGAGCGCCCAAGGTGATGGTGGAGTGCGGCCTCCAGTCTCCGCTGGCTGCGTTGATGAAGATGGGCACGAGGCCGTCGTGCTTCACCAGGCCGTGCACGTGCTTGGACACTTTGTTCACCGCAGCCTGCACACACGGATGGATCGTCAATTAGATGCGGCGGGTTATGCAAGGTTTGAGCGGTGGGTTACGCAAGGTTTGAGCGGTGGGTTACGCAAGGTTTGAGCGGTGGGTTACGCAAGGTTTGAGTGGTGGGTTACGCAAGGTTTGAGTGGTGGGTTACGCAAGGTTTGAGTGGTGGGTTACGCAAGGTTTGTGCGATGTGTTATGCAAGGTTTGTGCGTTCTGTCGTATTATTCTGACACATTTTTGCTTTGAGTTGCTGCAGTGTGTTACGCAAGGTTTGTGCGTTCTGCATTGTTATTTTGACACATTTTTTGCTTTGACAGTGAGAAGTGTCAGATTTCCGCCTGCATAAACAGGATAAGGAACAAAAGAAAATCAAAAAACAGAGAATAAGTAGGTCACAGTAAATACCAAGCACTCGACTTTAGTCTGTTGCCATCCTAATTAATTTCGAAATTTAACCCTTAACATCAGCATTTTGTACTCGTATTACCGTCATTACAGCCACCATGATTAGACTGGCACTGACATCAGATTGTCACCAATATCAGGATGAGGAATGAACTGCCACAGAAATTTGAAGAACACATTGGGGAATAAATTTAACCACAATACAACATTTTGAGGCTATTTTTGAAAGAGGCCGACATAGTCCTGTGGGGCGTTATAGGTTTAGCAAACTACCTTAGTTCTCACGACAAAGTCCTCATCATGACTCAACGGGCGTGTCCAGCAAGAACATGTAACTCTCCAATCCCAAGTACACTGCGCAAATCCTCTCACTTCAGGAGGGACGTAACTTTCCATCTTGAGATACAGAAGCTAATCGTTACGGCCCATATCGGGTTGTGCGAGGTCCTGCTGTGGAGTATGACTTTCCTGGCCACCAAAAAACAATTTAGGTTAACTTAAAACCCCTCAAGTGTTGTACCATTGTACTTCTGCTTACAACCCAGGCTTCAATATTTTGAAGGAATTACAGAGACTTTCACCACAAGCTATAGCAGCTTACTTCAATCCGCATCTCTTGCTTGACTGACGGTTCATAAGTTTGGACACTAATTAATAAAGAAATGAACCAACTACACAATATTCGAACACCAGCATAACGCAGCAGTGCCCACACAGGCAGGAAGGGAATACAAGATAGCCAGTACATACAACACAGCAATGCCCACATAGTCAGGAAGGGAACACAAGAAAGCCAGCACACACAACGCAGCACTGGCCAAAAGGAACAAAAGAGCCAGCACACACAATGCACCACTGGCCAAGAGGATCGAGCAAGCACTGACCGCATAGGCAGGGTTGCCGGTGACGGTAGAGAGGTCCCGGAACTCGAGTTGTATGGTGGTCACCTCTGAGGTGGACGAGTCAGGACCCCACTTGGGTTTGGAGGCCTTGCGTGTGGCCAGGTTCACGTCGCTGTACGGCACCCCGCTCTCGCTGTTGAAGCCCGCCAGTAGTCTGTCTGCTATGTCGACCTAAACGTGGTATCATCAGCGTGGGTTAAAGTAGATTAAGAAATGATAGCAGTCAACCGAAAAAAAGACTGAACGCCGAGATCATCAACTTGAGTCAAATTAGACTAGAACATGGCAGCAGTCAAACGAAAATAGACTGAACGCCGAATCATCAAAGTGGGTTGAATTAGACTGAAACATGAAAGCCGCCAACAGAAAAAACATGATCCGTAATTAAACAGAAAGCTAGTCTGCTTCAAAAAAAAGGAGGGCTTACCTAACTTTCAGATCAGGGCCTCGCATCTACGCCTAAGAAAGAAAATTCCAATGGGTACAGCAATCGTACTCCTGTGAAGGGACGCAAGTTGAAATCATATGTCTGGGTAGTTGATGACAGATCTGGCAACATGAAGATCATAAGAAATACAAACTTAAGTAAAGAATCAAGCCAAAAAAAATTGAATAATTTCAGTTTATATTATGTAATAATGTTGAATTATAATTGAATTTCAATTACATAAAAATTGAATTACCATTTTAGCCGTGATTGATGGACACAAGCTGGATCATTTACACACAAGAAAATTAAATCTAATGCAGAAAAAAAGCAAGGATAAACGATTAAAGATTCATTAAAATAAAGAGGAACGTTTCGGGCTGACATCCTTTGTCAGCCAGGTTGGTACAAAGAGGCAGGGAGAAATGAACAAAAAATATTTCATGCGAAAATTAACTTCCACAGAAACAAAATTGACAATTTCCCAAAAGAACGCTAAATGAGATACTCTAACCCACATACTCGACTCATTTCAGTACTCTAGCGCATGATTTGGAAATGTTAAGAGCTACTCCCTTCCTCTCCTTTTATTCTATCAACAACGCATTTCTTTCATTTTTACACCTAATCTTCATTTGCCTGGTTGCTGCACATTTAGCTTAAACGAGAAGCTACACAGCTATCTACTTTCCTTATCTCAAAGCTTTAAGAAAACACGTCTTATATGGGATGGTGTACAAATGACGTAATGATTGCGCATGTATACTTAACAGGATTGCCAAAAACAATCTGCAACACTCACGGCCTTGTCCAGGAAGAGCTGGTCGTGCGTGAGGTGGTAGGAAGAGAGCAGGCCGCCCAGCACGCGGATGGTCGTCTCAAAAAGGTTCACGTTCTGGTTGATGTCAAAGTCCAGCTGACTCGCCACCCAGTCCCGACCGTCTTTGAATTCTGCAATGTACATTGAATTCCTGATCCTGAACCAAACATTTAACAGTTCATAGTGAAGAAATGTGTACCAATCACGACCATCTTTGAACTCTGCAATGTACATTGAATTCCTGAACCAACAATGACGTCGTTTATGGTGAAGAAATAAACACCGAAAGACACACCCCTGGGAAGAAATGTTTGAAAATAAAAAGCTAAATGCTTTTTCAAATTAGAACAATAAAATGCGCGTGAAAGTGAGTTTCACAAACAATTTTCACTTGCACTTCCCAATAACATCATGAAGGTGGACAAATAATAACGTTTATTATTTTGCTGTGCTTTTTCACAATTCTCATGTAAGAAAAGGCAGTAAACCAAAAGCCCACGTGCATTCTCCACTTATTTTAGTACTCAAGCGCATCTTTTCAAATATTCTCAGAAAATTCTTCATTCTCCAAACAAAATGTTCACTTCACTGCATAACCATGAGTATTCTCAAGAAATGCTTACATGCTACACAAAGAGACACAGAATTCCTATGACATGAAACATCAATGAGGCACCTGAAATTATTCACTCTACTGGATTTTCTTGCTAGCACTGATCTTGTCTGTTGAAAGACAGCTAACGAGACAAATAATGATGTCAAAAATTGTTAAGAGATCTCTCCATGAAACGCAATGGAATACTTACAAAAAGACCTTAATTTCAGCAAAAAAATTTACAAAAATTTAACATTTGTGGCATTTAAATTTTTAACTTATAATGAAACATCAACTGCGCGTTTGAGCGTATAAATTTATTTAAAGCAATACTGAAAATTAATAACATTAACCAGTGATGATCGAGTACCACGAAATGAATAAATCCCAGTTCTGATGCCAAGTCTTATTCGAATTAAAAATTGCCGCGGACCTCTTGACAGATAAGCATGGGGAACTGCGGTGTAACGTTCGAGTGAGGGCAGGTCACCGCAGACTCTTAAATGGCGGCCGAGGTTATGCCAAACCTAGCCATTTTACGGACATTTGAGCATAAAGCAGAAACTGTGGTCAAATGGACATTTTTTTGCAGCGCGGGCGCTGTCAACCAGTTTAATGTGGCGCTTATTGACTGCTGCAATTTACAATCAGTCAGCATGAGCCGTAAAAATTCCTCGTCCTTGACAAGCGGCGTGCACATTTGTATTTTCAGAGGATTACTCTAACACATAGAAATGATTCAGGGTCTCTAGATGAATTGTTTTTGATTGGACTGGCGTCTCATCAAATGAGATGGCTCTCGTTAAATTAGCTTTGTCAACTTGAATCCATCGTGCTAGTATCTAACCCTCCAACTTCTCTCATTAGCTCATTGTTCTCCTCATACAGAAACCAACGCCAGAATTTTCCCTCTTAG
Organism: Platorchestia sp. MABIK; assembly: GCA_014220935.1. Taxonomy (NCBI): domain Eukaryota; kingdom Metazoa; phylum Arthropoda; class Malacostraca; order Amphipoda; family Talitridae; genus Platorchestia; species Platorchestia sp. MABIK. The sequence goes on along the minus strand of JACJUY010000562.1, from coordinate 149,984 downwards.
CGTGAGAGAAACAATTTTTGAACCAACTCAGAATTTCTCGCTCTTTAATTGCAATAAACCACTGGACTCTCAAAACACAAAGAGAATATGCACACACAGTGAGTTAGCCAAGAGGCATACATGCTTCAAAGAACAAAATCATTAAATTAAAACAAAATTTGAAGTTCATTTCTTTGTTTAACAATTGACGAGGTGATTTGAATGCCTGGTTTCATTTGCAAGTCATTAAACTCAAATCTAATTCCACCGCCTCAAAATACCGTCAAATTCTTTCTGTGCATGTATAGATTCATTTCAAGTTAGTTAGTTACTGGGAAATATCACGTACATGTATGCATTATTCTCCATTATTCAGAGCTCCAGAGAAATTTGTCATCTTTAAAACGTTTACGGGCGACACATCCATTTTACCTCCACTTACCAAAAATGCGAAATGTTCACTTTTCTGAGCCACAAATTATTTGGCGACTCAAGGAAGAGAACAACACAATTTTTAGCCCTGTTGCAGAACCTACAACCCATATATCGAGAAAATCTCATTTTTTAAATCTAAGAACATATTCTACCATTGAGAAAAAAATAACACTTATCTTTCGTGAGCCCTCAATCAGAAAAATTTCATTTTTATAGGGCCCCATCACGTGACCTGAGCCCTACAAGCATTCTCAATCACCCAGGAAAGTCAATTTTTTGAGCTCCGTCAAATAACTTCATCCTTACGAGCACTCTAATGCCATCAGAAGAAAGTTGCCTTTTTTGAGCCCCATGATCCAGAGAATGTCAAGAGCATCAATGAGTGTTCAAATTCACCATTTTTGAGCCCCATGATCCAGAGAATGTCGAGAGCATCAATGAGTGTTCAAATTCACCTTTTTTGAGCCCCATTATCCAGAGCGTGTCAAGAGCATCAATGAGCGTGAGGCCAAGCCTAAGCCAGTCGTGGGACTGCATGGAGATGGGCCGGAGGTGGTCGTGGCCCCACGCAAACTGCCTGTAGCCCGCCCACGCGTGCTTCATGGCTGCCACCACGGCCTCTGCTCGTCCGCTTCCTGCACAGCAACAGTTCACACAATTGGAGTACCTAGCAAATTTATTCAATGATTGGTACACAAATTTTGTTCAATGATTTTTAGTACACAAATTTTGTCCAATGATTGGTACACAAATTTTGTCCAATGATTGGTACACAAATTTTGTCCAATGATTGGTACACAAATTTTGTTCAATGATTGGTTTACAAATTTTGATCAATGATTATTAGAACATAAATTTAGTTCATTACTTTGAAATTAAATTAAATTTAAATTTAAAAAAATTGAAAAACTTTGACGTTAAATCCCACACTAATAGATTAAAACAGCTTATTTAGTTTTAAAAACCATCATTAGTGATACTAGTTAGTTTAAGACTCTCTTAGCATTTCAAAGTAGCTGTTCTCCAATCCTATTATGCCACAAAGTAGCAGCTTTACATGGTCCTATCTAGTTATAAATTGGCAATCATGCAAACCATATTGTGGCACAGAGTAGCAGTTAGTAGCATTACTTACAGTTTAGCTCTGCCTTTCAACAAATCAAATGACCCACAGTCTCATAATTAACATTGAAGGTAACTGTGGCAACAGAAAATAATCCCCACACTTTTTGTTTAGATCTTATTAAAACTCACGGCTCCCAGGCGGTGGAATTTGGTTAAGGGCATTGTTCTCTCCTGGTATGCCAACATCCACAGGTCTGCACAACAGGGAGAAATTAGCACTAGAAATAAGGGTTCAGCTTTCATCAACAAGCTCTGTAAGCATTACAGTTCACCCAAATGCAGCTCTGACCACATGGGATAATCTAACCTAATAACAACCGTTGGGTGTTTTTTTATATATTTGTTTAGTGTCCGCTTCTTAAGAAACATAGGATGTATATTTACTTGTTTAGGATCCGTTAAGCTTTCGTCTGAGTTTGCGATATCATGGATACCTCAGTGTAACAACAAACGATTGCCTTTACATGCATTGATATGTTTGACATTTTATCAAGATAGTTTTGGTTAGAATAGGTTAGGAAAGATTGGGTTAGGAAAGGTTAGGTTAGGAAAGATTGGGTTAGGAAAGGTTAGGTTAGGAAAGATTAGGTTAGGAAAGGTTAGGTTAGGCAAGGTTAGGATAGGAAAGGTTAGGATAGGAAAGGTTAGGATAGGAAAGGTTAGGATAGGAAAGGTTAGGATAGGAAAGGTTAGGATAGGAAAGGTTAGGATAGGAAAGGTTAGGATAGGAAAGGTTAGGATAGGTTAGGTTAGCATAGTTTAGGTTAGCATAGGTTAGGTTAGCATAGGTAAGGTTAGCATAAGTTAGGATAGCATAAGTTAGGTTAGCATAGGTTAAGTAATGTTGACCAAATTTTTCACGGGTTCCAACTAGCGTAACAATGACATTGTCCATAGAATCTCCATGGGCATTAATACTACTTAATAATACCCTTGGTTTATTTGTTTGGAGTCTGCTTCATCCATTTCTCTATGAAGCTCGTAAGGATAGTTATAATGACTATATCTGTGATACGAGTTTCACCAGTGCACAAGTACAAGAGTACTTTTTATAACGGGTACTGTTAGGATGAATGCATTCGTTTGTCATCCATATCTGAAAAATTAGTTCAAGAAAGGGATTGAATCTTGTCATTTTTGACAGGCCATGCGTAATAGTGATCGAATTAATTCCATGCCCAGTAAAACATCTTGCACTCAATAAAGTATACACAGTACTCCATCTGATGTATTCAATAATGAATAGCACATTAACATTAAATTAAACTTATATTTTGAAGGGATCATCAACCCAAAAATACTTTGTAGATCATTTAACCCTAGAGCTTTGAAACTTATTTCAAATGTATTTTTGTAAAGGAAAGGAAGTTATTTTTTCCGCTTTTGCCGTAAAAGAGAACAGTGAGGCAGAAAATATTGAAGCAAGCACGCAAGTTTGAGCACATTTGGAATGCCGTTGATCCTCTCAAGTGCCTCCCTGCCTCCATGCTTCGTGTCTGTAGCATCATCAGTTTGCTGTCCAATTATGAAATTTTCAGGGAAAGCATAGATGTTATTTCTGCATTGATTTGTGATGTGATCTGAGGATTTTCCAGCTACTGATATTGCTCTGAATTTAGAATAAATTATTGTGTATACTAATGTTTTCCTCAAACCAAAGAGTATTTCTACATAAAAAGCAACTGCTCATGTATCTAATATGGAAGGTCTTCAGTATTATAAGACATTAAAAGTGTCAGTCTCAATTAACAATTGAAGATAACTTTATCAAAGAAAGTTTTGAACCCTATGGATGCTGTCAACATATATATTGTAATGCATGCAGTTTTCTTTGCATTGAATCTTCATTGACGATTCAAACTGAATTTACATTGCATTGGCTCACATGTTACTTTATAATGCACATCAGTTGGAAGTAGCTCAAAAATTTGTAGAAAATTGAAAGAAAATACAAAAATATTTGTTCATCACAACCATTCTGAACATTTATGCAAGATGAGTATAGGATGTTGGTTTTAGACATGCTTTGCACAAAAATAAGTTTGCTTTGTTAGACCTTCAGCTTAAAAGTCTCAGACATATTTGAAACATAAATGTGAAACTTCAGAACTAGAAAAGTAAGCACAGAAATAGGATCCCATGAAGAAATTCAAGGCACGCTACAACACAACTTGACTAAATGTCACAACAGCTTTATGAAAAATATTTCTTACCTGCAATGAATTTAAAAAACCACAAAATATGCAGTCATAAAAAGTACAGGAGTTCAGGAGAAAATGTATGTACCTATTCAACAACGCACTACTTACAGTACAGGTTTCTTCTGACTTGCTGGGTCATTTTGAATGGAACTTGCCACATTCTTGTCATTACTTGTCTGCGCAACATATAGAGGAAACATTACAACATAAATTAATTACTAAGGAATAAAAAGTCTTCCAAATAAGACAACTGAATTCAAGATATTTCACCAACTCCCTCCCTACATAACAACCAAGGTAGAACAGAATTAGATCACTTGTTCAATTCCACTTATAATTTGCTCAACAAGTATATGCACTCAAAAATGAGCTTATAACTAAATCATTTTATATTAATAGGAACAAAACACCCACCTTAGCCTTTATTAACTCTTCTTCCTGTCTGAGCATCACAGCAGCAGCTGCAGCTTCTTCCCTGAGCTGCTGCTGGTGTCTCTCCCACAGCAGAATGAAGGATGCCAGCACCAGCACACCCAGGACACACAGCAACATACGCAGCAAGTGGGGCAACTGATTCCAGCGCTGAAATTAGGCACACAAAAATAATTGAATTAAACAAATGCAAAGGTTGAAGAATTTTAATGTTTAATTTTCACTTATACTGTTATCCTGTAATACTATTGAACTACAAAATTTCATAATTTGTAATTTGATGTAGAGAAAATTACACTTTATGCAGTGATGGGCAACTTTTCAGGGAGAGGGCCATGATGAGTGAAAAGGACAGAAGTTTCTAAATCAGACTATGTTTTTAAATATGTTGACTATATTTGCAGTCTCTATGGTTGGTTAAGTTGTAAGTAGCAAAAATGAAAAATTTACATTATTACTCAAGTAAATTTTTGTCCTTTTTAAGGAGTGTGAAAAATATAATTGCACAATAATATTTAGCCTTGTTTGCTAAAATTCATCAGAATGAATGACCATATAAATGAGTTCATGAATAAGCAATTACCTAATGGGACACATATGTTGTAATACATAGTCAACATGTTAAGACACTACATTCAGAAAAAATACTTGATTAAAAGAAACAAAATCTAATTCCAATACAGTTTACCCACCACTGGCTAAGAAGCTAAAGAATGAATCAAAAGAAACTGTAGTACTTACTCGCTTTAGCGACTTTCTTTGTGAAAGCCACGGCTCAGAGACGGGCGGTAATGTGACAGTAACATAGTCTTTGTTTTCCACAATTATAGGCTGCATGATGAAAATTTAGGCACCTTTTAAATAGAACAAAACTTAATGTAATTCAGTATCCAACATATCCTTTACCTATCAGGGAAATGGAAAATTAGTTATTGGGTCAATAATTAATGTACGTTTTATATTTTTGTACAGATAGTTAAAGCAAAATATATTAGCTGTTACTACATTAAAAAAAGGAAAAATGAATCATAATGCATAAATCCCAAAAAAAAAACATTCTGAATCTGGCATGAATATTGTCAAAAAGGGTCAGAGTTAATAGTGTTTAGTATATTAGGTGAATCATTTAATTATGTCGGTCATGCTATAAAACATTTGCCTCCCACTTCTTAACAAAAAAATGGGTGTTTAACAAGTGCATCAATGATATGGCATTGCTACTATTTTAAATTTTTCTATAACAATCTTTTATGAACAGATTTCATACAAATACATCTTTCTCCATGATAACTAAAACTTAAATATTGTACAGCCCAAGATAAAATGAAACCTGTAGAACAAACCAGCTTATCAAATACCTATTTTTACAAATAATGGATGGTAACAGAGGACAAATTATCCACATGTAGATGAACAGAAATTTGAAGGTTTCAAGTGATATAATTTAAAAAAATGTTTTCGAATATCTACTGCAAGCTACAGAGTATCCATACACTCAAAGTCTCAAGGAAATCAAACAATTAGAAAATTTACCTTGCAGTTAAGCCAGAGCAGCCAGATTGTTTTTATATAGTTAAACTCAATTTCCAGAAAATCATAATTCAAAAACATTATATTTCAAGAAGAAAGTACAATTCAAGATGAATAGATATGTCTTGAAATTTCTATATAACCATGAATAAAATTTTTGAATAAAAAGAAAATTCTCAAGACATTAGAAAACAATACAAAAATTTTAGCATGGTTTTTGGTCACATTTCTTAAATTCCTAAAGAAATTGAAAACACAACTGACATTTTCATCTTAAATTTAGACAAAATAACAAATTCAAGTGCTATAAATATACTACGTCCACCACCCACACTTTTATATACAGCAAATTAATGCTCATTACGAAGTGTCACTAAAAAATTAAGAGCATTAGGCCTAGCTATTTTTTTATGCTGTCACTGGATGTTTGACGGAGTGTGATGGGATTGAACTGTCCTGTGCGGGGGGAGAAGCTGCACTTAATAAGTGGTCGGGGTAAGCCAGCTATAGCTGTCGGGCCTGACTATGGAAGATGGTTGCGCTGGGCTGCTACTGATTCGGGCAGTTCTGACGCGGCCAGTGCTGCCTCTCTCGCATCCTAGTGACTAAGAGTGACTGATTGTGGCCTGCTGTCGGCTACCCTCCCGTTGTAAGGAGAAGCCTGGTATTTGTATGTGGGCCTAGCTATGAAAGTTGATTTGAATTTTACTAGCTTAGTAAATAATTGGCTGTATTTTGAACATCAAAAATTAAGGCTCAAAGATGAATGTATTGTAATACTCCATACAGACTAGAAGTTATTTTAGGTATATGTCAACTTAGATTTAGGCTCTCAGAGTTAACTCCAATTCAATCAGAGTCTCTGCTATGCAACTTCATTACATCAGTAACACTGTATGTTAATTGCATATTTCTTAGCAGAATAGCGTTACAGAAATTACATAACGTAGCTAAAATGTTCATTTTCAAATAGAAAGGGTATCAGAAATACCACATTCAATAATATGGGAATCAAACTGTTTTTGGGGACAAAAACAGAAAATGAGATAACTGCCTGAAAATACTCTTAAACATTTTAGGCCATTATTTTTAACCCGTAAAAACGTCATTCGTCCCGTGTTGGCAACCCAAGCCCCCACAATCACCCCCTCCCTCACAAACGTGCTTAGAGAGACCAGTTATGGCTCTGCTTAGCTTGGGTTGGTTGCTCCCAATTTCCATTTTTTGTTTTTACATAACTGTCCATTCATTAAAGAGTTTTAGTGGTCTTTTGACCTTCTTAGCAAGTGGTTTTGTGCTTGTGCGTCCTGTGAATTGCTTAGAATATCCAATGCAGCAGTCCACTTTGGCCAAAGACACTTTTTAGACTTTGAGGGCATCCAGCTACAGTTTTTCTCATATGGAGATCTTTTTTGCATTGCAAAGATTAAGATGAGTACTATAAATTTAAGAGGTAGTTTTTTGATAAATTGATTAGAATTTTTTTATTGAAAAAAAAGTTGGGTTTCAAAAATTAAAAAAACTTTTCAACTTTTTTCTGAAGCGATTTAAAAAACTATCTCTTACTATTGTAGATGTGTTCATTTTGAATCAAACAAATAAAAACAATTGTCTTTATGTACAATATTGTCTGAGAAATTGAAATTTTAAGAAATTTGCTCTTGGGAGGAGAGAAGGAGGTATGTATAAATTTTGAAAACCTTATGGGCTATAAACGTTTATTCAAACGTTATAAACATGCTGTGAATATCTCTAAGCTTATTTCACTTCAGAAGTATTTTTTTAAATTCCTTAATATTTCAAAGGGAAAAACCGTTTGGGTCCGTCTGCAGGTTATAGCAAGTATTAGCAACTTATTACAACTAAGGAAGACTTATCTAGAATTTTTTAGACTTATTAGTGATGTATTTGTTTGCAAGTTTTGATGAAAAACAATGGTGTGAAACAGCATGTCATGTGCGCTCTGGTGCTCGGTAACTTTGAATGCCATTTTCTTTGAAGACTTTCTTCAACTTTGCAACCCCATTTCACCTACATTTTGAAGGAAAAGAGAAAATCTTTTTTTGTGCCATGAAGATTAAGATGAGTACTATAAAAGTGAGAGATATGGTTTTTCTTATAAGTTGATTAGAATTTTTTTTCAATTTTTATTGCCATAAAGGAAAAAATGTTTTGAAAAAAATTAAATTTTTGTGGATGTAATATCAAAAAAGCTGTATCTCAATTTTGTAGTTAGGTTCATTATGAACCAAACAAAAAAAGATAATCGTCTCTATTGAAATTAAACACTATTGGATGAAATCAGTGAAAAATAGCAATTTAAAAAATTTTCGTTGATGGGGGGTAAATTCTAAAAACCATATAGCTATAAACATCTATTCAAATGGTATAAACAAGTTGTGAATACCTCAGATCTTATTTCACTCCAGAAGTATTTTTTATTAGCACATAGGGCAAAAACCGTTCGATTCCTTTACGCCATATTTCCTCAGCAAAAATTTTGAACAACTCCAGTGACATAGTTATTGTTGTTCAACTATTTATAAAAGCACTAAATCAACTATTTTTACAAATTTTGAACATGAATAATGCATACATCTTCCACTGAATACTGAAGTATGGCTTCAATAAATCACTAATGAAAGATATGCAGAAGCTAATTCAATACATATTTATTCATGTAAATTAAACAACTCTGAGCAACACAGTATATAAACATTTTACTTAAAAAGAAGATAACAGTTCCGCAGCAAATTTTCAAAGCATATAGGTATTCTAATCCCGACGATTTTCCTTTCCGTTCGCTTGAGCATTCGAGCTTGGCTTTGCCGGTCAAGCACTCATGTCCATGCTCATGTTGTACCATGAGGTATCCATTTGTAGACCACATGGATATTCGTGACTTGTTTGCTGATACGTTGCCTTCAAGTCATTGTCGCAACCTAGAATTTCTTTAACAATAGTAACTACGGGTTATGCCGGACGATATTTCTCTCCCATACGATTAGCTGCTGCTTTCGCTTTTGCGGATGGTAGAACATCTAAAAACTAATTTGCTTGCAGCCACCTGACTAAAAACACCTTATTTTGGAAGAATATATTTATTGATCGTTCAAGTTTACTTTTTTATTCCCAATTTTGATGTTTTCCGATTCTTAATTTGGAGAGGACGAAAGTTTATAGAAGTGTAGTGGAGTCGGATGGCCCCAATATCAGAAATATTATACATTCTATAAGCCAGACAGGTATTCTCGTCTCTCTACCTTTTTCAGAGTAATGCAAATGTTGTAAAAAATATTCTCCCGTATATTCCGAACAAAGGCTAAATCGGAGGAATGATGTCTAAGTTAGTTATAGGTCATCTGACTTGGGACAAAGGTCTTTCAACTTCTGGAGCTCTATTGTGGAGTTAGCTTCCTTTGTATAAAATATCCTATAATAAAATATGAATATCCTAAAAAATCAAATTTGACTTTGTCTCGCCAACCCGTTTTTGCGGCGAGAAACTTCCAGAACTAACTGGCACAGGAAACATAGTCTTTAGCTGACACCCTGAACGGGGCAGTACACGCTGCGATAACAAAAACCTTATGACAAGTAGGACAATAGATACAGAAATGCTCACCTCACTATTTCGAAGATTATGTTCCGGTGAACATTTCTTCACAAAAGGCCGGCTGTCAAGGATTAAGCTTCCTTGAAGCGGGGCCGGTATAGGTCAGAGCACACTGTAGACATGCTCCCCGGACCACTCATCGTTGTCATCTGAGGAAGCAGCCCGCGAAGGCCCCCCTCAACTTCGCTCGGATCCGTAGCTGAGGCTTCGGATTCGCTCGTAAAGACAAACGAACATTTTATTCATGTCCAAGGTTATTAAGGTCGCCAGGAAAGTGAAGCACTCCCACCATTGCCCCGCTTGTCATAAATAGTCAGCGATCTTACTTTTTGGGCCAGTTTGTTATAAAAGCAGACCTAGTCCCTAATTATGCAAGATATGGGCTGTCTTGCACGGGACTTAGGTAAGGAGCAAGGCTGGATTTGCGACAACTTGGGTGTCTGACTACGTCCTGTTGGTGGCATACTCATTTGCAGCCTCTTATGTCGATGCCAACGTGTTGTAGTGAACCATCAGCACACGCAGCCATGTCTCACAAAAATTTTAATTTCACATTTTAATTTCACATTTGTAATTTCAATTTTAATTTCACATTTTTAATATCACAAAAATTCATTATCATTAACACAAACACTTTCGTAGTTTTAATCACCGATTCCATTAATAAAACCCTGAACCTTGTTGAGAATATTGCGCAAGTAGTTTTCACCGAAACGCTGTTCCGATTTCCACCCTTGCGATATGGCAACAGCGCCAGACTCCATCTTAGAAAGCTTCACTTTCATACTCACACCCACAGTGTCCGGTACTCCAGCTTTCTCGTGCTTCGGGTGAGATTTCGAGTGTCCTTTTTCGTCCGGTGCAAAAGTGTTATTGTTTTGTGTTCTGCGCAATCAAGTTAGGATTATTGTGTGTAAAGTGTTTGGTGTCTAACCTTTTTATTTTGGAGAAAGTCCCATTCGTGTGTTAAGTCCAATGCGTGATGCTGTGTAATTAAATTAGGATTATTTTATATCATTTTTGAGTAGTGTTCGGACCGCTTTGAGAAAATGTTCAAATGAACGGAGCCATTTTGTTTTGCCATATCTTGTTGCCTCTAGTAAATGAAATGGTTTGCTCTGCGGACTAGGTGATATCCACCAGCAACCACTTTCGTTAACGACTTGTTTG
>JACJUY010000562.1:100891-129414 GCA_014220935.1 Platorchestia sp. MABIK | reverse complement strand
TTATCCAATTTATCGATTAAATAAATGATAGTAACATCCTGAATTATTTCACAAATGTATTCTCAAAAACTAAAATAATGCTCCTCAGCTATGGTATTGTTGAGAAATTTAATATGGTCCACATCCAATAAGTCATGGTCTAGTTCAATGTGTTTTTAGCCTAAAAATTTGACATCGAATTTTTCAACAAATGCAAATGAAATCGTTTGCTGATTGAAAGTAACGTTGACGAGATATTGTAATTACTTCTCAAGTTACAAGCCGGTAAAATTATGTGTTATGACGGAGCGCGTATCGGAGTTGAGGGGGTAAAGGGAGCGTAGCATCTCACTGTCTGTAAATGGTCAGAAATGTGTCTATGTGCCTCAGCCATGAAGAATATTTTGATCTTTCGTTTGAGAGTAATTTGAAGTTGATAGGTGCATTATTTCTTATGTTACAAGCCGGTAAAATTATGCGTTTTGACAGCGCGCGTGTCAGAGTTGAGGGGGAAAAGAGAGAGTAACCCCCTGGTGTCTGAATAGTCAGAAATGTTTCCATGTACCTCAGATATAAAGAATGTTTTGATCTTTCATTTGGAAGTAATTTAAAGTCGATAGAGGCATTACTTCTCAAGTTACAAGCCAGTAAAATTATGTGTTATGACGGTGCGCATGTCGGAGTTGAGGGGGTAAAGGGAACGTAGCCTCCCCCCTGTCTGTGAATGGTCAGAAATGTTTCAGTGTACCTCAGACATGAAGAATGTTTTAATATTTCGTTTGAAAGTAATTAGAAGTCGAAAGGGGCATTATTTCTCAAGTTAGAGCTTCCTGAAAATTACCCCTAATTTTAGGGAGAAAAACTGTGTTCAAGTTTGTGACCGACGGTGTATTTAACGCCTCAATCAGGGCCATGGATCCGGGCTCGGAACCTGGAGCAAGCTGATCTTACACTTTCCCTTGAAAGGTGCTCAGAAGCCATTATAATTCTATCGATTAACTGGTCTCTTGTAGTACTGGCAGGCACGGCGATTGGTATATTTTCCAACAGCGACCTATACATAATATTAATCCATCGGGTTAAGATCAAGGGAGTTCAGAGGCCAAACATTGGGATTTGTGTGCATCACATCACCCTTTGAAGATACGCATCCAAAAACTATGAAAGTTTAGGTAAATTTAGTCTCCATTGCAATTTTCTAGTTCATGCCTGATTGATTTTACAGTGTTCAAGAAGCATTGAACTGCGACCATAATCTCATTTTGCTGTCCGGCGCGAATCATCATGATACAAGTTTTTCTCTCCCACGATTCAGGTAGCTTCCAATTACCCATTCTTGCTGTCATCGTGTACATGAATGAGGGTTTAAACTTTAAACTCAAGCCTAGTTGGTAAGAATAAATTTTTAAAATCTGGAAAAAGAATCAAATGCTATTCTGTCAAATTTATCCCGAACACCCTGGATTTTTGAAGCGCGCGTCCCCTCCCACACAACCGAACAAAGCCTTATTTCAAAATTTATTCTAATAAATTAAAAATTTGTTACTAAAAAAGAACCAATAGAGATTAAAACATTGTACTTATTCTGTTAAATGAACGAATATTAATGTACGGGATTATTTGCGGTACCACTGCCGCTAAGATCACCATGTTCAGCAGCAGCGTGTCATGATTTGCAAAGTGACTCATTTCATTTTGTTGACATCGCACACAAAAAACTGTTGAGATAATGTGAGTCATTAGGTAAACAAAACAATAATTTCTAAAACTTGGTTCATAATCTGTTATTATCATCTGTTCAATTCTGCATAGGTGCCGATACCTTCGTATTCACAATATCTGCCAACTTGAATGTCGAAGTGCGCAGCGTACTTGCGTTCGAATCAGTTTAAGCTGTAAACTTCATCATCGAAAATAAATAATAACGTATTCGCTAGATTTGAATATCCAAGATACCCAATTTTAGGCTGTGTTGCACTAAACTAAATTCTTCTATCGTGAATCAAGATGCTCGTGCGATTTGAGGTTCGATAGATTACCTCTGCACGTTCATGCCACACATGTACAATGCGGCGCCTGATTTGTGTGAAAAAATTTTCACGCCTGCACCTTACTTTGAGTAGAGCTATGATCTTGTGTGCGGCTTTCATGAAGTGGTAAAAATGTGTCATTTTATGTACTGAAAAGACCATGCAGCCGCCGATTCTGTGTTTTCCTACAAGCGCAGCATTTCATTCTCTATCAGGAATAATTTTATAGAGGTAAGTTTTCTATGAGTGTGTACACAATGTGAATGACTCGCTTGGATCTATAGAAAAGGGTATTGGCTAAAATTGAAAATCAGCAGGGTAACTTGTCTCATTAATATATTTAAGGGATTATTACGTGTTTGTAAATTTCATAGATTTGCCTCATAAATGTTGTGTTATTTTTTTTACCAGTTACCACAAGAAATCCGTATAGGTAAGAGACCATTGTATGTATGGTACTGGATCAATTCCATTTTTTTTGTCATTTTCTAAGTTGTGGTCTCTGCTAAAAAAAATTGTGGAAAGTTTGTTGGATCTATCAATTTCAGAATTTATTCATGAGGATTTGTATTGCTGTTTAATAGTTAAAATTTGGCATTTGAAAGGTTTTATGTATATTAAGATAAAAAGAGTGGGAACCCATTTTGAATAATAAGTAACTTATCAGTGTATTTTAATCATGCTGACTAGTAACTTTTTTGTATATTGCCATCTGAAATTTTCAATTTCCTAACTAACAATCTTACATTATTTGTAATGTAGTTTACAAAATCAATTTAATTCAGAAAAAATTAGGATTTTAAAATCAAAGGGTTACTAGAATGTGAACCAGAAAAGCATTCTGACATGTCTCTATCTCATGCTTTTTTTTCTTTGGAATAATAAAGTTTTATATATCAGTTTTAATAAAGTTTTATACATTAGTTTTGTGAAAAATATAAGCTTACCTTCATTCATATATTTATTAAAAATTTTGTTTTATGTTTCACTAAATAATTGTTATTTGTTTTATAACTTATGCCTGAGAGTTTACAAAGTGCATGCAAATGTTATTCATCTACAATAAGTAGTTGGTGAATAATTTGATATGTATTTAAGTCTAAAAAGCAATCTCATTAATAAAAATTATTTAATGCTCAAAATTATTTCACTGATAGATGAGTTAATGATTTGGAATTTTATTTTTAAATGTTTCATGGTATGGTAGCAGTGAAGCAAAAAGTAAAAGTTTACATGGTAACTTGGCTACCTTATATGTAATTTTTTTTAGTTAAACATGCTGTTCGTGATATTCAAGTTTATAAAACAGTAGATTATGAATGCAAAGTAAGTGATAGAATAAAAATGGTATACCCATTACTGGGAAGACTTTGGTAGAACAATTGAACAGATGATGGATAGAAAGCCAATAAATTTGAACAAATCCAAATAGAACTTGAACTTACAAGTCAGAAAACTGAAATTGTTTTTAGAAGATGAAAAATGGAACAGATGCTGGTCTTCATTAAATTCTTTGATTATTTAGGTACAAATATGCAAGAGTGATAGGTATGTTAAAGTTTACTTAATGAAATATAGAGGAGTGAAAGAGATCCAGATAAATGGAACAAATGTGATGTAGTACTATTATATGTAGGTGGGCATTAGAGTGTCAAAGAGAGAAAAAAGTATTGGCACATAGTTTTGACTGACACAATGAGCATAATTTTTTGTAGTACAGTGGTACCTCAAGATATGAGTTTAATTCGTACCAGAACCAAGCTCGTAAGTCAATCAGCTTGTATCTCAAGCAAATTTCTCCCATTTAAAATAACTGAATTTGATTTAATCCATTCCGGACCTATAAAAAATCCCTAAACCATTATGAATTATGAATAAAGGTAAGCCCTCTATGGCATTTTCTTCCAAAATAGGCTTGTTTCATTGCAGTTGAACATCTGTTGCGGGATGCAGCCTTTTCTCGCAACAAGCGCAGCAAAATCTTGGATGAACGCATCGGCTGCTTTCACGTCCGCACTCGCCATACCTCACCACTGAATGGATGCCAGTTCTCTTCTTAAAATTATCAAACCAGCCATGGCTTGCCTTAAACGCTTCTTCTGATGTCTCTTTAGAAGTTGATGCTTGTTTATTCACTAAGTCGGCATAAATACTCCGTGCCTTCTTGCATATTAGCGTCTCTGTCACTGTATCTCCTGCCAACTCCTTCTCTTTTACCCACACAAGCAGAAGCTTCTCCATTTCCTTGTGGATATTTGTCCTTAATTGGGAAAGAATTGTGGTTCCTTTTACTGATGTAGCACTCTTGATGGCATCCTTCTGCTTCAATATTATACAAATTGTCGATGTATTACGGTCATAGATCTTTGCGAGTTCAATCACTCGTATGCCACGGTCATGTTTTCCAATTATTTCTTGCTTTAGTTAAATCGACATCATCTTTTTCCTGTCACCATTGTCCTTAGCACTCGCTTTCTTTGGCCGCATGATAAAACACAAAAAAGTTCAGTAATCACGCAAAAATAAAGCAAAAAAGAGTACAGCGCACAAGATACACTTTGGCTTGCGCGGGTAACACGTGCGACTGAGCGAGAGATGCTCTCGGATGATGCTCGACCCTGCACGCCAACTAGCGGGATGCTCCAGAAACATGGCTGGTATCTCGGATTTGGGCTCGTATCTTGAATGAAAATCTGGCCCAAGCTCCGGCTCGTATCTCAAAAAACTTGTATGTTTGGCTGCTTGTATCTCAAGGTTCCACTGTATATTGAATAAAAGAATAAAATGGGCAGTGACAGAGCTAAGAATAATAAGTAATAATAATGACAGAAACCTTCAGGGGGAGACAACTATTGTATCTATGGGAATTGGCGCTCCCAGGGGGACTATGTGAGGGCCCGAGCTAAAGGTTAGGTAGGCTTTCTTTTTGTTGCAGTAGAATAAGATTTTGGTTTGTTACGGACCACCCTTTTATTGGTTCACTGCTGTCCTGTTTTTCAGCACCTACTACTTCCTTCTTCAACTTTGATCTTGTTTCATAACCTTCTTTCCCAACTTACTGTTTCTATGCCCTTTCTGCGTAGATTCCGCGTTTCCTAAACTCCATACTAAATGATGCCTTCCTCCTTCCTCTCTTTGGATCGCATTTGTTGCTGCGGGTAGGGAGGCTAAAACTAACATCTAATCTAATCTAATAATGACAGAATGGTTCTAGAGAAGACAAGCATGATATGTGCAAGAAAAGTTGTATGTTGTAAGTAAAATGATTGAAATAATGAGTATAAAAAGATACAATTTTCTTTCTTGAGTATTAAGAAGCCTTATGATAGGATAGACTAATTGAAACTTTTTGGCACTTGAAGATAAGCTGGTTAAAGTGAGAAAATTTTCAGAACCATAAGATGTCTGCATGAGAATTTTAGTGTAATCTACCCACAGCTTAGGATTAAAAGTTGGTGAGAGTAGAGTAAGTTGTTTGCTGTGTACTGATGATGATGATGTAATCAGTGAGCCAGACCAGGAACTGCAAAGGATTCTTGTGATTATGAATAAATACTATAAAGATGTCAATGTGAAATTTAGTGGAGATGAAAGTAGAGTTATGGTTATAACTATGATGTGACTGATCAAGATAAACCATAGAATATTGGGAGAGTTAGGATAAATAGAATAAAAGTCTATAAGTATCTAATGTGAATATGGATATACATAGGCAAAAGGTGAGAAAGCCACAAAAACTCTGCAGTAGTAAGAAAGCTTGAGCAATGTGGCCTTGTATAGAGAGCTAATAAGTATAGATGTGATAGAGGAATGTCTCAATTTGTTGCAGTGCCCAGTGTAAATTGTAATTATTGAGTGGAAAATTTTGGGTAAATATCTTCTGGGGCATGCAAGGAAGCTGGATATTCAAAGGATCATTCATATTTGTGTTAGAATTTGTAGACCTACGAATGACTGTTTTTGTAGTACATTGGAGTTAGACCTAAATGAGATTGCAAGAAGGGGGCTAAAGAAATTAAAATACTAACTAGTAAATATAGACTGGATTATTCTTTAGTTGGGTCTTTCGTAAGGTCAGGTTATGACTGTAAAAGCTTTCTTGTTAGATAAAGAATGCAGCCAGTGTGTTGTCAACCATTGAAAAGTTTTCTATTGGATGTGTGTAATAGGAGATGATGACTTGCATGGTCAGAGTTACTTAAAGAGAGTCTGATGACCTTCAGTATGCAAGAATGTACTTTTGAAAATCTAGGTCTCCCAATGATGCCCTCTTGGCCGTCCTTGCATATCATGACTCCTGAGTAATTCCTTCAAACCAGTTGGGTTCACTGGCAAGAAACTCAGAAAAATTCATCCTGTTGTGTATGTTTTAGAGAAAGCTGTAAGCTATAATTCCCATCCTCTTTTGAACTCTCAAGTCTCTTTTGAACTGTACTTTTAACTTCTAAGCTATTGCTGTGACAGTGTCTGGCAACCTTAGAAAGATGATGCTGAAATTTGATTTGAAAACCTCTTAAATCTGAGTTTTTCTTGGATGATGTAATATAGCTAAGGCAAGAGTTGAACTTTTACAGCCAACTGTATTGCTGTGACAGCATGAATTGTTTGAAATCTGCAAGCAGCTTAGTGTATTTACACTTATAAAAATCTTACCTTCATAATAGATGATTTAGTTTGCATGCCAAATCTATTATAATAACCTTATTAAATATCTCTGGTTGCATTCTCTAATACTAAACTTTAAAATCATACTGATAAAACCACTAACATACTGACTGTATCAAACATTAAAAAAAAAATTATCTAAGCTGTGCTTTAGATTTTGGGATGTGATTTCAGTAGTTTTTATTATTTAAGGTATAATAGTTTTTATAGAAAATTTTTCTTCATATTTCTGCAACCTCAGAACCTTTATGAATATGTTCTCTTATCTATTTTATTTCAATTGAATGATGTACCAAAGTTCTGATAGAAATATCTTGAATTTTTTATGCTCATCATAATAGTTCAAAAATAAAATTGTTGAGGAAGGCATGCCTTCTCCTACATTGCCAACTAAATCTATTACAGGCATGAAAAGGATTTTTTATTGATTACACTTAATGGAGACATGCAGTAGTGTTTGTTTGTATTGGTATTATTATGTTGAACTCTTTTGTTTTAGGTGATCTATTTTTTGTTAATCATATATTTGGGCGACCTTTTTCTGATATAACATAAACTTTCCTGTTCTGATCATTCATTAATCACACACAGGATGCAAAATAATAACCATGTTGTTTTTGTTGATCATTTATTGAGATACCTGTAGTGCCAGAACATTGATGACCTAATATTCTACACTATATGGTTCTTTCAATTAACTATTTTTGAAACAATGACTTGCAGCAGAAATGTTTTGAATAAAAAAATTCAATTAATTTAGATTGATGATACCGTTATTTGTCAAATGGTTTTTAAATTTATTGAAGTTACAAGCTATTTGAACACTAAGTAGAAGATAACCATTAGAGATACCTTTACTGACATTAGGGAAGCCATCAGTAAGATGTTAAGTTTGAAAGACAGTTATTTGGCGCAAAAATATTTAATTTTCTATCCACTGTTTACATAGTCATTGATACGTTTCATTATTAGCTAACAATGATGACCTTAATACAAACCTGTTTTGTGTTTTGTTAAAGTTTATACTCTCTCTTTGGTTTCAGGTACACACTAAAGGATAATAACCTGCACCTCATTAAAATTTCATCATGATGGCAACTGTGAGTCAACAGCTAGTCTCGAGCAATATTTCTCATGAAGTTGAACTGAAAGCACAAATAAGTTCTAATGAGTCTGTGAACTGGGATGCTGATGATGAGACTCAAGCCCTTCGTGCAAATGATGGTAGTGGTGTCTTACAAGACCATTCATCTGAAGGTACAGCAAATGGACCCATGATAGGGCTTTGTGGAAGTAGATCTCATTCAAGTGAAAACCACAAGACGATACAGAAAGAAAACAATATGCATCAACTAGCATGTACTAATAACAAAGAAACCCTCACTCAAAATGAAACTTCACTTGAGGATGAAAGCTACTTTGAAGATGGGAGCATGGATGAAGATCTTGCTGTCTATAATGTGAAAGCTCTCACTCCAGCTGAACTTCTAATTTTGAAAGATATTCATAGAAATATTATTGATGAGGAAGTTGAGGAGGCTGATGAAATTAGTGAGGATGTGTTGGGCACCACATCCAGTGAAGAGCCTCAAAAAGTGCAGCAGATCTGCCATGCTGGTGAGATCATTGCTAGCATGTCAGGTGATCTCAGTAAAGCAGAACCAACCAGCCAGTTCTGTAATGAACCTTCAGTGACAATAGAGGATGCAGTTTCAGATGAACTTTTAACTACTTCAGGGTTCTTGAAACCACAGGCAGGAAACCATAATGATGAAAATTATAACAATGGAGTGCTGCTTCCCAATTCCAAGATGAGTGTCAAACCAGATGAATCTGCAAGTGTCTCCACAGATTTACATCCTTCTTGTAGCTCTAACATGTTTTCTCTTCATTTGAGTGAGACCAAGCTACCGTCTATCGCCATTACTCCTGCACATAGCAGTGATGTAAATTTTGATTCAGACAGTGTTACTGTTGTCAAGATTGAAAGCATTACAAATAATTCAGCAAAAGGTAAGGAAATTGCTTGTTGTTTCAAGATGTCTCTGAAAATTTGAGTGAAACTGAAATTACTGATTTAATAATCTTGTTAAGAAACCACTTTAGAAGAAAGATGTTTGATAAAATTGATCAATTTTGTGGCCCTTTCTCACACTTTTGAGTTAGAGAAAATGAATGTCTTTATTTCTTTCCCTGTAGATAACTCAGGCCCAGTAACTTCCCATGAAGAAATGAGTTCACCTACTAAAGAAAGTAAGATCCAAGTGTGTTCTTCATCACCAGCAACTGAAAAGACACCGAAACCCGAGCCACCTCAGTTGGATTTGTCCTTATTTTCAGATGATGACTCTGGTGCATTTGAAGGATTTGTTGTGTCAGGTAAGAAGAGATATTGAATTAATGCTTTTATGTCTATAATTGTGAAGTACTATTTTTGCTAAATCATAAAAAATCCATACTTCATGTTGTGATGCATTAGTAGGTGCAATTTTATTGACAGCTCTCTGGCAAGATTTTGAGTTTAACTCTCTAAGGAATCTCCTTATAAAGATTAGTAGAAGAACCAAAGTTTGAATTTATGCAAAATTTATTTCACGTATCTCAGAAAGATATTTTATATCAATGAAGACATGAGAAAGATGCCCTTCTAATTTAATAGCTAGAATGGAGTTTGTGAGCCCAATGAGTTCAAAGGCTGTTCACTTACCTCATGAAAAACATAGACAATTAAGAGAAAATTCATGTATTGTCATAAAATGAAGTTGCTAATAGCTGCTAACTCCATTTGTGTAAATTCTCCTTAAAATGTTATATTAGGCTTTTGTGAAGGTTTGAATGTAAAAGTTCTTGACTTTGATGATGTATTCATTCTATGTATTTCAAAGTTTTGATTGTTGAGAAGTAACATTTGTTAGATATGATTTCTAGTAACATTCCTATTTCCAGAAAAGAAAATTACAAGAATAAAGTTTAGCACAAATGCATTCTTAAACCTTTGGTAAACTAATGATGATACAAAGTAGCAAATATTATATTGTTTTATCTAAAAACAAATTATTACTCAAGTTTAAGGTTTGTGCTTACTTGTGGCTCCTTTAAAGGTTTATCAGTGAAAGTTAACAAGATGTTTTAGCATCAAATTAATGCATCTGTTAAGGTGGAAATTGATGAATGGAAAAAGATCATTGCTACTGATTTACTGTTCTACTGCATGCAATGCTAACAGTTCAATAGGTTGTCATTCAAAAAATATTACTCTATATTGTCTGTGCAGAACTACAATCAAATTCTTCATCTCCTATATCTGCATTGGACAGCTTAAGTAGCTCTGGGCCACTCAAGGTAAGGGTGATACTACAAGGTAAACATACAGTTTCTAACATGCATGCTGGAATCTAATTGCCTTCTGTTTATCTGAAGGTGCTATGTGCAACACCTCATTTTAATGATAAAATTTTAAGATGAAGAGAAAGTTGGAGCAGACATAAAGCTCTCTAAAAGAGTTGCTGCTAAGAGCTACTGAGGATAGAACATGCCACGTGTGTCTTGTTTTCAGCAGCTCTCACTTCATTACATTAACTGCTTCTACGGTCTTCTGTCTGCTCTAACTTTCTCTTCAGTTTATATCACAAGCATTAGGGTAGAGTGTCACAAGTAACACTTTGAGATGCACAGTTGTTTATCAATTTTTATTGCTCCATCTTTGCCGTTTCTTATTTATGGCTCTAATTAAAAAATGTGTCTGAGATTTAGATTTGATAAGCTGGTGATGATGCCGTATTTAGTGTTCAGTTTTTTAAACTTGACAGTAGATGATATTTTTGTTACTAAGATTTCTGAAGTTTTTGTTAATTTTTACTTAAACTGGTTTTGCTCATAATTGGTTCCACCATGTTTGATTTCCCTTTTATCCTCATGTGCATGCTTTTAGTATGTATGTGCATGCTTTTAGTTCTTATCCTTTTTGAAGTTTAATTTAGAAATTGTAAATATGGTGTCCTGTGATGTCCAAGTCATGTAACAATAGGTGTGAACACCAACTAAATTAAACAGAATATTTGTGTGCTATTTCTGTGTGTAGCAATGGTGGTGTGCGCTTCTGTAGTCTGGAGGCATTTACTCTGTCTCGTATCTTTCATTTTATTATGCCTGCTTAGCTAACTGTGTCATCTTTGTTCTGCAATATTTTCATCTTTACTATTGTTTGCTGTGGAAACTGGTGCATAAATTTCCACCTTTTGTATTCCTGGAATGCTTTATCCTGTAATTTTTGTTGTGGATTAAGTGCCACTCATTACCTTGTTTTAAGTGATTTATTGTGGCTCATGTCATCAGCAGCTCTAAGTTGTGATGGTATTGATGAGATTCCCTGCCAAATGTGTGCTGTTTTTCAGTTGGAGTTCAGAGTTTAACTATAAAGCTGCATAAGTAAGCTTTCTGTTTTCTCAGCTGGTGGCTGTACCGCACTGTATCCCATAAGGTGTTGAACATAAAAATGTAGGATTGCATCAGTTGTATGAATAACCTATTTTTTATATGATGTTCATTGCTTATATTTAAGTATGATGTATGAAGATTTTCTGGTCTTAATTTAACAATGCAAATTGTGTTGATGTTTAATTATTTAAGTCTTTGAGCAGACTTTCTCTGGCAAACCTGTCAGGCAGAGAAGAACATTGAAACGACTGAGCATGCGGAAAGAGGGCAAACAGAAGGTGGCCGTCACCAACGTAGCCCAGGGTCTCAAGTGGATGAAGGTGACAGCTGCGAGCAGCAAAGCCCCTCGGACTGTGGCTGTGGAGGCCAAGCCGCCACGACAGTGCCAGGAGATGCAGAGGGAAGCCGACCCTGAATATCGGCCACCTAGACATCACTGTGTCAATGGGAAGATCTCTCTCAGTACTTTGGGCAAGAGGAAAAGGAGCTACAAAAAGCAGAGCAGCCAGCGTCCTTTGTTCACCCTGAACAACTGGAGTGCCATTACAGCAAAAGTGCGGCAGTCGCTGCGAGTGCCCAAGTTCAAAGTGAACCATGACTTTGTGACCTGGGGCGATTCGAACCCTGCGTACCTGCTTCAGCGCCGCCAACCTGCTGCTGACGAGCTTGACAAAACCAGCGTTGTTGAGCGTTTCACGCGAACGCTGGAGCTCATAGCGCGCGACGAGCAGGTGCTGCTGAAGGCAGCTGGTGATCCTGAGCAGCTGCAGCAGATACTGCATCCGCCTCCTCTTGATGACCCTTTTCTGCCTGCCCCTAAAGACAGTGAACTTGACAGTGGAGCTGCCTCAGATGGCTCTGCTGTAGCTCAACGTGCTTTACAAGTTGAGTATTCCATTTTAACTCCTCAAAAAGCCAACAAGTGCCATAAGTACCCAATTTACACACCCCCTCCTGCTCCTGTGGTAGCTGCCAGACGAGACGGATTCGCCCGCTGGGCTGCCCTGAGTGACGTGAAGGTGTCTCTGAACCGTTCTGTTGTGCTTGCCAGTGCAACTGCGACTCCCAATGGTGACCCTCGTAAGAGTGTACAGTCTCGTAGTATTGATGTTCATGATTGTGATGAATTTGAGGTTGACCATCAGCAGGATTGCCTTAGAAAAATTAATACTGAGGACAAAATTGGGGTCCTAACGAAAGACATCTCCACAAACTGTAGTTCCGTGAGAAGAGGTGAAACGAGCAATAGGGCAATGCAAGAATTTGGCACTAAGAGCTGCTTTACTTCTCCTGAGAACCTCTCGGAAGCGCCAACGCTGCTCCGTCGCTCCACTCGGGCACACAAAGTCAAGAAAGATGAGAACTTCATCACCTGGACCGAGCCTACACATGAACCTCCTGCAGGCCTAGACGCCACCGTTGGTAATAACAAAAACTTCACACAAGGCTCCTGTGACGATACGCGCCTCACCCTCAGAAGGACAGGCTCTGAGTATGAGGTTGTACATTCTTCTGTGCCAAGAAAACGGCAGCGACTGAACGCCAGACAGTGTAGTATAATGGCCATTTCTACCCCTGCTGACTCAACTGATGCTGAGGCTGAAAGTGACGTTCTAGCAGCGAGATGTGTTGCACCTCGCGGCAATGGTATCGCCCGTACTGAAAATGAACAAAATTCTACACACGATGCAAACACTAACCCTCATTCCAGCATTTGTGTAAGTAATGACTGCCGTGCTGAGAGTGACATGGGTGATGGCAGTCCTATGAAGAATGATACAAATGTGTCGAAATTATCTGCCTCTCTCCCTGTAGTAGTCAAAGCAGCAGCATCATCATCATCATCGCCACCACCATCATCATCTGTGACATGTTCACGCAAAAACAGTGACGTGAGCATCAAGGAGCAGCACACGTTTCCTTCACTCCCTGCCACCATTAGTGATGTTCAACTTCCTAGGATGTCAACTTCATCTTTGTCACAGTCGTCAATTGGCACATTAGCAAAGCCTGCGCCACAGTTGCAAAAATTGTCTCCCACTCTGACTAACAAACGTTCGACGAGTGTACCCAACACACTCACCAAAAAGCATTCAGTTGTCTCTCTTACTAGTGATGAAAATATTCATGATCATGCAATGTGTAATCAGAATCAGCTGAAGATGAGAGCCTCACCATCAAACTCTCTGAAGTCATCATTGCGTTGGGGAGAACAGCAATCACGTTGTGTCTCTAGCTCTAGTTCAGAATTGGATCACTCAAGACAGCTCTCGTCTTCCATGGAGCATCGTCAAAATACAAAATTCTCCTCATCTGGAGAACAGTTGTGTGTTGATGCATCCATTTCACCCAATTCCCTGCACGAATCTGATCAATTTGCTTCCCCTGTTGGACAATTGAGTCCATTACAGAACGGACTGCGCAAAGTTCGCAGCACTCCATCTGTGAACAGTGTGCCCGTTGTTCGCCGCTCTGTGCGTGCGCGGCGTGTGAGCGTGAAGCTCTGCCGAGATGGTTTGACCGAAGTTGGCATCTTGAGACAAATTCACCTTAGTACGGGGAATAAAAACTCTGATGTTACCACAGACAATGCATTACCTAACGAAGAAAAGATGTCAAATGTCAGTGAAAATGTTACTGAGATGGGAGGCAAACATGATATTCATTTGAGTCAGAAACGAAGACGTGTTGAGAAAGAGATAAGTAGAGGTCTCGACGAGTGCCATACGCAGATCTGTGCTCATTCAAGTAAAGTTTCAACGCTTATCAGTCATACGAATGAAAATCCAATGACAAGTACTGGTCGCTCTGCCAGCACACGGATAAATGGATCCCCATGCCTTGTTAACAGCGAGTGTGCCACTAATTGTCGAGAGGGTGAAGGTTCAAACTTAAGAAGGAGTAAGAGAGACTGTAAAGGTTCTAGTCGTATTCAGGGTCAAATAACTAGTGAATCTACTGCATTGACTTCAAGTTCTAATGTGCAAGATGTTCAAATCTTTAATACAACGAACTGCAGCGACGATAGTAAGCTAAATGCTAGTGATTCTGATCGTGATGAGGTAGTTAACAAAAGTATTGTGAATGAAGTGGAGACAAAAACGTGTTCTAAAATCAGCAGCTCATGTGAGGTTAGCACCAACACACTGGCTACTACGGGCCCTCAATCAAATTGTGAAGATGAAGTGCAGCTGAAAAATTCTTCAGAACACATGGTTTTGAAATCAAGTGTAGTTGATCGTACCAGCCCTGATGAGGCCTGCTCTAACACAGATTGTCGTGCAACAAATGTGCCCAGTCTGCCTCGCGACGTTAGAGATATTAGCATCAGCTTGGGCCATGAAGACACTGATGACACCGATGATCAGTGCATTGTGAACAGTTCCCACTCAGACCCAGAACTATCTAACATGCCATTTGGAGCTGCCATCTGCTATACTTACGAAGGTGATTCTCTCGTTCAAGCAGATGCTGCGGATGCTTTCATTGAACCCCTGGATAGCTTCACTGTAGACCGTAAGCAAAATCTTCCATCTCTTGATGGATTCTCTAAAGTTATTCCTCCAGATGCCCTCAATGCTCAATGGCCACTCACTGCTGTGGTGTCGTCTGAGAATCCTGAGGATGTAGATATCAAGTTCTCCAGTTCCGTTGCCTTGCCTACTGCCAATACTAATAGTGCTGAAAAGGTGTGTTCCCCTGCAACACTCTTTCCCAGCTTCTTCAGAAGGTCAACTGAGCGTGAATTACCAGAAACATCTTTTGAAATGGACAGGAGTAGCCCAAGTAATGAGAAAGCGGACACTGATGCAACAGTGCACATTGAAAAGCAACTTTCTCCGCGCTTGAATGCAACGTCTACAACTCCATGCCATTCTCAGGAAGTGCGAGAACCTAACCTGAAAGAAATATTCTCTGAAGATCAGCTTGAATCTTCAAATGGAACAGATACGTCTGAACATTCCAATATCAGTAGCCTAAATTCTAAGACCTGTCAGTCCCCAGACAAGGATGAGCAGAACATTGTGGCTGAAGTCCAGTCGTGCGAGGTTGGACAATCCCTGCTGCCAGAAAACATTTCATCCCCAGATGCTACCTCAGGCCCACCGCAACCCTCGGATGTTCATAAGGCCTCCAGAAAGCCGCGCCCCCGCACTCTCTTTTGCGACCGTTGCCCTTACCGCTCCCGGGCCCTTTCTTACTTCGCCATCCATAAAAGCCAACATGCCGAGGAGGAAAAACGTAATCCTAGTCCTGCTGACGCTCAACTTAGTGACTTGATATTTGATGGCTCTGCTGTGTCTCATCTAACAAACATTAGTTCCCTTCTGCGCTGCCCAAGCTGCACTTATGCTACAGTTTTCAAGGCATCTTTCACTCTTCATCGGAAACACCATGAAAAGTTTACTGGGACACCCTCTTATGTGTGCCCCTTTTGTATCCATTTTACTTTCTCAAAAGTGGAACTAGCAGAACACATACAGGCTCAGCATGGGGACCAGTCTAATTCGTCAACTGCTGTAGCATCTACGCCTAACGTTCACTCTTCTGCATCAGCTGCATGTACAATTTCCGAGGTGAATAGTACCTCTGAGTCACTCTCTTCAGTTGCATCTCCTGACAACTCAAATTTAAAGCCTAATTGCGAGAAAATTTCTGTACTTCAATCCAACGAGAATTCATCTTTGACTTTATATCACAGTGAGGAAAATAATTCTTGTGACGGTGCTGATGATCAAGACTTAAAAAATACAGGTCTTCAATCTGCTGATGACCTGAACATCCTAAGTATTGATGATGAGAGTAAAATTTCTACAATGAGCGACTGTTTGCCGACAATGACTCCTGAGTTATTGGGTGGTCACTCATTGAATGCCCTATGTGAATTCAATGATGAGGGTTCAAACGATTTTGATGGGTTCCTGGATGTGCAAACTCCTTCTAAGTACCTTTTGTCCAAACTTTCCAAAGAACAGTCAGTGACTGAAAGTTTGGCTTGTGAGATGTTTTTCCCCAAAGGTGAGAGTAGCTGTTCTGATACCCTATACAGTGATAATCGTTCGAACAATCGTTCTTGCACTACTAAAACAGTGAGTAATCTCACTAATGCTGTTGCTGGTCACTTGAATAAAACTGTTCGTGAACAGAAGGTGCGTAGGCACAGAGGGCAAAGGAAATTTGTATACAAGCAACGCAAATGTCCCTATTGCGAGTACCGCTGTCGCTATGTGTCTCAGTACTGTGCTCATCTATGCAAGCATGAAGATTACTCGGCATCTCAAGAGCTCTTGAGCCAGGCTATTACAGAGCCTGTGGTGCCTCTGGATGTAGAGCTTCAAAAATGCTCCAAGTGTCGCTTTGCAACTAATGTTTCTTCGGCTCTTACGCGTCATATGAGATTTCATTCTGAAAGTGTGGAAGAGCAATTTGGTGAAGGGGCCTCACAGAAATCAGAAGGCGAGCAAAGTGATAACAAAGATGTGAGCCAGCTTGTTGAAGAGGAAGGATCTGACAACGGGGAATTGCTCTCGGAAAAAGGCGAGGGAGAGGCTACCGAAGATGGACTCAGGCTCATGGGCCTCCACTGTGAACACCAACTGTCCGCACGTAATGGCAGTGGAAGCAAAAGTAGAACTATGGTGCTCCAAGTTGATGAAGATAACGAAATAACATCCAATGGTTTGCTATCACCCAAATGTAACTCATCAGATTCAACAGTCGAGGGTAAGCAAAAATCTGAGGAAATCGCCGATCTGCAACAAAATTGCACGTCTCCATCAATGGAGTCTAATCGGACGGATGAAAACCAAGCAATAGGCGCTGAAACTCTTTCTGCTTCGGAAGTAAAAATAGAGAATAGCGTTTCTAATTCCTCTGTCCCTGCTGGAAAAAACCTCGAGCATAATTCAGACAAGGTCAGATCTGATACTTCTATTAACGAAATCAGTAGTAGTTCGTTGGCGTGCTCAACTGCCGTTGAAAGCTCAATTTCACCGGAATCTTTCTCAGTCCCTATTGAAAATCACGGGTTAGTTCAGCAAGAATTTTCATCCGCGGTCTCTTGCACAGAAATGCTCCAGGCCGAGACTTCGTCGTTGCCTCACGGACTGCGAAATGCCGACTCTTCTTCTGGTCAGCTACTCGACTCTAACTCGTGTGTGATTGACCAGGCTCCTAATCAAGCTTCTCACACCTCAGTGCGTAAGCATGGCCTTGTCGATTGTAAGCCTACGGTCGATACTTACGCGCTGGAAGAAGAAAAGGAAAATGCTTCTTTTCATTCCTCAGTAAGTGTTACTGAGCCTTCATCCCCAGACCATCTCTGTCGGGAAAATTGTAAGACTGTAACCTCCTTTCGGCGTCGCAAAAAAATCCAAACTTTGACTTCGGCCTGCCGTATTTTGAAAAGAAGTTCTCGCTTTCGACGCAGTAAAAAATCTGTTGCTGAAACAGTAGAGCGTGTCCTCAGCCGAGTCTTGAATAAGCCTTCATTGAATCGTTTTCACACCGATGTGCGCACTACAACCTCGCCTCCCACTGAACGAGACGGTGACCTTGGTTCTCCTTCATCTTCCACGCGAGGTTTTAGCGACGACGGAATAAAAGACAGCGGGGCTGCCGGCAGCTATGCGTTGAAGGAATCTAACACTGACACGCACTCAGTTGAGAAACAATGTTTCAATTGCGAGCACTGTCATTTCGAAACTGACAGCCAGGTTGTGTTTTCTTATCACATGCGGAAGCATACGCCAAAAAATATAGCAAATCGAAGTGAATCATGTCCTCACTGTAACTTTAAGTCGAACAAAAGTTACATGAAGCGGCACATAGCGCTCCACACTGGAGATAATCTCTACCAGTGCCCACACTGCTCATATAAAACAGCCCTCAGTAAGAGCTACCGTGAGCACGTCAACAACCACCGAGGAAAGAGATTTTCTTGCTCGCAGTGCCCGTACTCGACAGCGTATGAAACCTGCTACAAACGCCACGTCGCCACGCACGACTCCACAAACCTGATGCATTGCGGCCACCACGGCTGCAAGTTCTCGACATTCCGTGCGGACGTCCTGCGCATGCACCGAGCTACGCACGTGTCTGACAAGAAGTTCAAGTGCTCCTTGTGTTCGTACCAAACCTCGGCCTCTTACATGCTCAAGTTGCACATGAAGAGGCACACGGGAGAAGGTCTGCTCAAGTGTCCGTATTGCACGTTCGCCACCGCCAAGCGCATCAACCTGCACAACCACGTGCGCATCCACACCGGCCAGGGACGGCTCGACTGCGAGGTGGACGGGTGCGACTACTTCTGCTTCAGGACTGCCTACTACCGCAGGCATTTACTTAAACGTCACGGCATGAAGGAGCCCAAGGCTGCTCGCACTGAGGACTTGTAACCTCAACTGACCGTGTTGCTCTTCTTTTTTGGCCTCGGACATGCAGGCTTACAAACGGGCATTTGCGTTTCACTGCATTTCTTAGCTTCTTTTTATTATTATTGAGAGTTCAGTTCCTGGGGTCATCTCTTCATGATCGTTTGTCTATGTATGTGATTATTTATTATATCAGTCGCTATTATACTTCAAATTGTGAATTCAATCATTAGGTGTAATTCTTTGCACTCTGACCCAGAAATTTGATCTGACCTGTAATTTATTTTTGAAAGTACAACTTTGATTTCTAGCTTCGTTGCGCTCTTTTGGCCTATGACTGCGAAACACAAAGTGCTCCGGTTTCAAATGTTTTGGTTTAGTGGTACTGTGATACTTTGACCCCTCAGGGGATGTAACTTTTGTATGTATGGGAATTACCACTCCCAAGGGGAATATGTTAGGTCCCGAGCTAAAGGTTAGGTTGGCTTTCTTTTCACCATTGTCCTGTTTTCAACACCTACTACTTTATTCTTTAACTTTCATGTTGTTTCATAAACTTCTTTCTCAGCTTACTGTTTCAATGCACCTTGAGCATAAATTTCGCGTTCTCTCAAGTCCATACTGAATGGTGCCTTGCTCCATATTCTCTTTGGCACGCCTTTGTTGCGTTTAGGGTGTCTTAAACTAACATCTAATTTTTGATCTTTTGAGTCTCTTCGCTCGGCAAATTAATTACGGGCAGTAGTTGATTATTGAAATTTAGTTTGACGCGACTAATTTCTTGTACGCAAATTTAATCCATTAAATGGAAAGCTGAAATTTTTTTTATTCGGGCATGAATTATTGAATCGGAAATGAATGTCGTTTTGTGTCAACTCAGGTGCTTGACTTGTTCTATTTAAGCTGAAAACCTTGAATTAACCTGTTTTTGTTTGTATTGTGCCGTTTGGCTTTTAATTCAACTGAAACGAAAGGGTAATTTCACATTGAACTGAAGTCTTCTGAGGAATTAAAAAGATTTGTTTCTTTTATTTTGAACGAGAAAATTTGAGGCTACTTTGCTTGAGATGTGGCGACACTGAGTTTATACCAGTAAGTTTTGATGTAGGATCTTACATACATGTGAACTTGATCCTCTTGTTTTATTTCATCGGACCATGTGATTTTTTGGATCTTTTCCAGATAAGCTCCGCCACTAATGCAACTCATAAGTTCACCCTCTTGAAACTTTCAAAGTAATGCACCTATCGACTTCAAATTACTTCAAACAAAAGAATGTTTTAATCTTTCGTTTAAGAGTAATTTGAAGTCGATAAGGGTATTATTTCGAAAGTTACAAATGGATGAACTTAGGTGTTGCGTTAGTGGCGGGGCTTATCTGGAAAGATCCATTTTTTTCGTGCGAAGCTGGTCGAGGCTTTCGATCACTGGGGAAGGTCAAGTCTATCAGTCTCATTCTACCTAGGACTGGTAAAATGTCCAGCTTAGCTAGGTTTTTGTATCCTATGCTATTGGGACTGGCGCCCCTGGGAGGATCCTGTTGGGCTACCTCGGCTATAAATTTGCCCTCGGAGCTTCTGTCTCTTGAGTCCACTTCGCCTTTTTAAAATTTTCATTCCTTTTTAATTATCCCTTCTTCGGGTCTGCTTTTTCTTCTTTCATAACTTGTTATTTCTATTTGCAGGGTATCGTAAAAAACCATGTGCATAGATTTCATGGTTTTTAGTCCATACTAAGTGGTTCCATTTCTTCTCTTTGTTGAGATCGTCTTTATTGTGGCAAAGGAATCTTGATCTAACTAATGTAATGAAAAAATTTTAGGCTGAGAGTCGTTTCAGATTGTGGAGGAAATTTTGAACATATTCCTTCAATGCCATCGACATTGAAAACCGAATGGATGTGCTCCATGAGAAATGCTGTTGTATCGTGTCTTATGTCTGTGGCAATAATGAATGTAGGGGCGTGTAGGAATCGTGAACTTCTTTCAAAAGAGCGTGGTTAATGCTTCTAACCAAGACATGGGCCTAGAGATGTTAAGTCCTCAGAGTTGTCCAGAAGTCATTGCAGCAATGTTGACGGTAACATTCTGTTTCAAGCTTCAGGCATCGTTTCCATTTCTCTTTTCTGACCATTCGTCAGCATTAAAGCTTCTCTTCCGTTAGCAAGTTCAGTTGTTCATGCGTTCGTCTTTGGTGTGCGGATCATCTGTTCGGGTGCGGTCGAGATTGCTTCGCAAGTTCTCGACGCAGCACCCCGTAGAATTCAGGTATTTTCACTTTTCAATAAGAAATTGGGTGTGTCCAGCATGGCCTGATCAACACTTTGTGCGGTTATGAGGAGTCTGTACCTAATTTGATTTGGAATTACTTTCAAACTTGTGAATTTCAGAGGATATTGTTTACGAATGAATTTACCCTTGATATTTCCCATTGTGCTTTTCAAAATCCTTCAACATTTTACGTGTACGTATAAACAAACAAGCCAGGTCGAATTTCGTTACTCTAATGCATCACGATCAAACTCTGTCTTCTCTGGGAGCTCTGTTGGCCGCCTGTTTACTTTTGAATGTCTTAATTAGTGTCTAAAAGTGGAAATTACGAAAATTCAACCATAAATGTGAAAGCCAAGTTATCTACGAGGTGATAACATTAGAGATTTTATCCTTGACAATTTGACTGCGACATGAACCATATTCGGTCCATGAGGGAATTACCAATATGCAGCTGACGAACCAGTAGTCACAAACTCAGTTTTTACAATTTCTCTATCAAAACTAAATGAAACCATGGTCAAGTTAATGTTAGATATTTTCAACATTGCTTACTTTAAATTTGAATTGAATATTAAACTTCAGTTTTACCTGCCGCAGTCAAGGTGCCAAGACTTCGGCTTGAGGAATCGTTCAGACTGGTAAAGTCTGCGTTATTGTACAGGATGAAGTAATGGCAAATCTTGTCAGTGGTTCGAGTCACAAATTGTGAGCAGTTGATAATTGACATAAGACGCTGCTACCTTAACTTATTGACCCTTCACTACACGCAATGAGGAAACGGACTCTGTGACTTGACGAAGTTAGGTACGCTAAACTCCCAAGACCAGAACCAAGTAATTAACACCGATAGCTTTCAATTTTTGCTCAAGATTTTTCTAGCAAGACAGTTTAACACAATTCCGATGACTGAGAGTGACAAAGAACGAGAAAATGATAAAAAGAAAAAAGGAAGTTATAACTTTCTACTAACTAACAATGAGAAGTATTAGTCTAATTAGCATCTTAAGTAAGCTCACATATTCATTGCAGATAGAATAGTATGTAATGATACAAATTAAGTTTATTTTTACTGTATTGATCTCAACTGATTCAATGTCACAGATACTTGAACATCTCTTGTGGTATTCCCACCAATTGGGTAAAAACAGTGGTGGGCGTTCGGATCCATAGTCCGGTCTTCCACATCGGGATTGGACTTGAAGATCGGAACCTACCGGTGAAAAAAAAATTAAAAAACCGTTTATTTCCGACGACGTTGTCACATGAGATACATGCCAACATATTGGCGTTTAAAAGATCGGAAGTGCAAGGATCGTTCGTGCAAAATGTAAGTCCGATCCCGATCCCGGCAGTAACGGAGAGAAATGAAAACAAAACGGAGACGACCAATTTGTCTTGCGTAGATGTTTCTTCTTGTACGCAGCTTCAAAAACTGTATAACACGCACCTCCCGAGCTCTGCTACGATCGAGCGCGTGTTCAGCTACGTGTCGGCCATCCTCCGGCTTAAGAGGGCGACCTTGGCTGCCGAGAACTTTGAGGCCCTCGTTTCTTGAAGGGCAACCTTCCCTTCCTACGAGTGAAGGTGAACGAGCAAGAAGAGGTCTGAAAGGGGCGATTCAAACAAAAGGACAGATAGCGTCGCCTTTGTTTCATATAATGTAATTAAATTGGAAACAGTTTGGTAGAGTAAGTAGAGAAGACATGTTGCTATATGGTATTTGAATAATATAAACAAAAATCCATCTGTTCCACTCTGTATCAGTATTATAGCATAATGATATATGTGAAGTCGTATACTCATTAAATTGCTTTAAAAACGCTTAAAATTTGGGGATCGCTGGTAAATCTTAAATCTTAGGATCAGAAGATCGGATGTTTGGGCTCGCTTCAATTTTTTGGGCAACGGGATTAGAAATCGTATTCGGAATTAGCCATCTGAGGATCAGACAAATATTTTGAGGATCGATGCCCACCGGGTATAAGACGCGTCATATTAGGAAATTCTTAAAATTCAATGAGTTGACTGTTGCGTAAACATTTCGAAAATACCCGGTTTTTCTTTCTCCCTTTTAACTTTAATCTATGTCATTTTCTAAACTTTGTACATTTGTCAAAAAAAAACTTTGTACATGACTGGACACTCAATAGGTAACGAAGCCTGTATTTGAGCAGTTGAAAATACGGATGATAACTCATTTTAGACAGAAATATGGAAGACAATTTAACTACCTTTTTGACAGTATGCTGAACTGATGACAGAGTTTTCACAAGTAATACGTCTGGTTTACCTACGTAATTATCATTCCCATGTCAAGTTTCTTCGTCAGCAACCCTACCTTGAGCTGGGCAGGTTATTCCACTTGGTTCATCAGCTGATCTGCTGCTACATGTGTAAAGCTGTGATGGTATGAAAGTTCGGTTACTATACGCTGCATGGTACGGTAAAGTGTTGCCAAATAAATTCTACGGATTGCGTGATAAGGGGGATAAATATTTTGAAAAGATACTCTATGGTAAAAAGCTTTTAGTATTTATCATCGAAGTATTAGGTCTTGCAGTAACAGGTTCTATCAAAATTTATTAGGAGATGTTAGTATGTTTTTATTTTATCAGATGAATTGTATGATGGTTATTAAATTTTACATCACTTTCATTTTTCTGCTCTATTTTCCTTTCTTGCACTTAAGAAGTTAGGATTTTGATGCTTCAATCCAAGTGGGCCAGTAGTGTGTACTGTGTAGTTAAGTATTTGTGTACCATTATTTTATTACCATGTCATTACCATAACTGAGGGACCTGTACGGGTTGATATTGAGTTTAATGCGCTCACGGAAATTAAAAATTCTGTTCCAAAAAATCACTAAAAGAACGCATTTAAGAATATTTTACAGAAATGACTTTTGCTTGCTGATGCATAATTTTTGAGTTATTACCTTTGAAGTTATAGGAACGTCCCATATAACAGTGAAAAAAAAGACACAAAAATATGCTGTAATATGGTATTGACATGATAATGGGTTAGATTAGAGAAGGTTGTGTTAGGGTGGCTTAACTTTGGAGTTAGCCCCGTTAGTTAAATATTTGATAACTAAACCTCCCACCAGATGGTGCCACTAGTCTTAAGCTTAACTTGACGCGATATATGTAAAAGCTTCACTCATAAATAAAAATTAAAAATTACAGATTAAAAACAATTGTGTCAGGGGTTGGTTGGTTGGGTTGGGTGAGTGATAGAGAGCCGTGGATGATGTATCCGTTTTTCTTGCGTTGAGTTAAGCTTAAAACACGTGGCGCCACCTAGCGGCAGGTTTAGTTATTAAAAATTTAACCAACGAGGCTAACTCCAAAGAAACCCTGTTAGGGTAGTTGAATGAACTAGCCTAAACTAACCTAAACAAACTTAAAATAACTCGACTTAACTTGGTTATACCAGCACTGATGGTTTCCGAGAAAATGCTTTGCGTGTTACAACAATGCAGGTACAATGCAGCCGTAAGCCGACTAATGTTCTTTCATACGTGAACGTAATTCATGTTATATCTCAAAAATCACGCATCAGCAAACAAAATGTCGTTCATGTAAAATGTTCTTAAATGTGTTTCTTTAGTAATGCTTGGTAATCAAATGTCTAGATTCTGTGAGCACATTAGAATAAAATTGACTATTTTAGGTTAAAATTGTTAGGTTAGTTGAATAAATTAACCTAAAGAACGGTTTAACCTAAAGAACGGCATTTATAACGGTTGGAATATGTTGACTAAGCTATATCAAGGCTGATCTTTTCTGCCAAGAATCTGTACGTGTTCCAACTGTGTGGTGATAATGCAACCAAATGTATAATGTTATTCTTACCTGAATATTATTAGTGTTAAATCAAAAATTACACATTAGCCAGCAAAATATAATTTGTGTAAAACATTCTCAAATGGGTAAATGTTGAGGAGAACTGACCAATCGATTTCAAAATTTTGTTGCTTGAATCATGGTAATTACATCAAAATAAATAACTTTTATTCTATGCACTTATGAGGGGAAATGAGTATTTAACATGTTGTAGTGGTATGTTAATTTTGTCTTTCATGGCAATTATAATCTTCCAAGCGGCAGAAATCTTAATGTTTTGAGGTTAAGTTATATTTTGGATAGGTTACATTATCTAAACAATTGAACTAACCTGCACCTTCAGAAAGGAGACTTTATTCTTTGTCTGAAGATGCAGTTTTGGGATATACTGCAATCAAGCGTTTCTTCTCTGAGAGCAGTGGGAGTTATATGAAGCAGATGATTACTCTGCAGTTTTTACCGTTTTATGTAGCAGACGATTACTGCTATAACTCATTAAATATTGATTTGCAATGCAAAGTATATAGAAGAAAAGTTTTTTATTTTGATCTAATGTCAGGATACGAGCGTGGCCTGTCGGCCTCTCGTTATGATAGAGGGCTTTAAACCTCGATAGTCGAAGAAGGAAAATAAAATTAATGATAGAAATACACAGAACGAGGGGGTGACAGAAAGGTGAAAATTAGAAATAGTGTTCGCATAGTGCACCACGAGTTTACCTTAATTTTATCAGCATGGATAATAACGACAAAATCTGAAAGATTTAAACATTTTTATTTAACGTGGAACACGCAAGTAAAAGCACGCAAA
Organism: Platorchestia sp. MABIK; assembly: GCA_014220935.1. Classification (NCBI taxonomy): domain Eukaryota; kingdom Metazoa; phylum Arthropoda; class Malacostraca; order Amphipoda; family Talitridae; genus Platorchestia; species Platorchestia sp. MABIK. The sequence goes on along the minus strand of JACJUY010000562.1, from coordinate 104,003 downwards.
AATCTAAACAAAATGATCAAAAAGAGCACAAGTGCAACAATGAAAAGTACACATGACATTCCTGACATAAGAATTCAATGCGACATGGTATTCAAAGAAAAGGAGTGTGATGCTCACCGAGAATCAAGATTATCAATTACTAAGCTTGAGCAAGTGATTAGCGGTTGCACAAAATTTAAGGCAAATTTTAAATAACATGAGATCTTGAAGTAATGAGGACAACGCATGACAGAGTAACATCCTTGCTCACCACAAGGTGTCAAAATGTGGAACACTTTGCACGACGCACAACGTGAAACTCTCAACATCACAATAAACAAAAACCAATCACTTCAAATAGCGCGCCATTTCACAACACTTTTTCAATGTGCTTCTTGTTCTAACTTGCTCTTCTGTAATCACTTTATTGAATCCTCAATACCACAAAATCACCCCAGCTCTTCTGTGATGCGTCGTTGGCGTTGGTCAAACTCCGCTTCCACCCAGGGCTTGAAGAATGTACGAATGTATGAATGTACGGCTGATCAGGCCTGACATCCGCTGTTGCTTCTCGTGCTGTCTGCCTTGCCGGTGCTGCTCAAGCTGCAATACGTTCACAGCTCTTGAATGCCGAAGGAGCTTGGTCACTGTAGCTTTCGCAGGATTGATGCTGTATGACTGCAGCTTTTGTGGTTGCGTGTTTCCAAGGGGCATGCTGGAGTTGCCTGTGAGATTGGGACTGGCGTAGACAAACTGAATGCCTTTGCTGTAGTCGTTGACACGTTTGCACTTGACGATCGTTGCCGCAAAGCTGATGTGCTTTGAGCGTATTTCTGCTGCAAGTTGATACTTTCGAGCGTTGCTGCTGTTTTTCCGACTGATGTTGTTCACCTTACACAGATGTTAAAGTTTTGGTGCTCTGTTTGCGTGCCCTCACTCTATCCTTGTTGCGAAACCCAGCCTCGATTCTTTTTGTCGTACCCTTATATGTACATCGCTCGGATCCTTCTTGAATGTTCACAAATGTTCAGTTATGAAGACAGCGTTCTAATCCTGATTGGTGGAATTCTTGCTTGTCCTGACGTCTCGAATTTTAATTGGTGCGTGCTCTGTCACACCCCCTTGCGCGATTGTCTCTAGAGCGCTCATTGGCTCCGGTGATGTGGCTTTTGTTTAGGCCAACTCTTGTATCCTTCACGGCTGCGCCTTCGTGCGAGGCTTGTTCCCACGCCCAAGCGACAACAGCACCGGCTTAACGGTCTGACATTCCAAGCTTTCCGTGCTCTACCTAACAAAATGCAACAAAATATTGCCTAACAAAACAAAATAAAATGTTTTGTTACACTAATAACCATTATACAAGTAATGAAAATTCAAGAATTGGTTAGTGTCCTCTCCTGAATGTTCATTCAACGTTTATGTGAGCGCATTCAAGCCATAAAAGACAAAAATTATCATACCGCTATAACTCGTTAAATACTCATTTCCCCAAAAAAGTGCATAGAATAAAAGCTGTTTATTTTGATCTAATTACCATGATATTTGCAGCAAAGACTCAAAAATCAATTGGTCAGTTCTTAACATTTACCCCTAAATGTTCCTCAGTGATTCTTAGGAACCAAATTTTGTATAACCATGAACGTGTTAAAGTAAATATTGACCAAAATTTTAAACTGAAAACTGGTGTAAAGGTTAACCAATAATCCAGTTTTTTAAAAAACTTCATAGTATGTCAGGGAAACGTCAATGCTGAAAATTTCTAGAATTTTTTTATTGCTCAATTCGATGAGAAATGCTTGGTCCACAGGCAGGCAAAGTTTCAGAATGATCACAACCTCTAGAGAGAGGGAAATTGTTATAGTCGTCATTCTAAAATTGACTTTAATCTCACTCCGCGGCCACCAGTTGGTATGGCTCTTTTCTTTTCCGTTGCAGCGATGTCGTCTTTTATGATAGTAACGCATTTCTCTTTCATAATTACATCATTCGAGAGTCTTGACATAAGGTCACAATTATTCTATTTTCACTATTGAGGATCAAGTGAGACCTTTCAACGTCCACAGAATAATTATTAATCAGCAAATCAATTAATTTGGTAGCGTGTAACTAACAATTTCAATAGCTCAGCTCCAACCTCAATGGGAAATTAACACTGCAGAAACCACATCAATTATTTATTATCTAGAAAAAACACAGAATTAATGACACATTAAATGAATCTAACGCACCTATTACATTTCAAGTAAATAAAACGAGTGAACGCTTAAGATGTGGCATCGATAGACCTAATGCACAGGAGAATAGGTATGAATCTGCTGTAAGGGAATATGCACTGAATGGAATTCATCTTATATCAGATTCCAGGAAGGTGGCTGCTATGGGCTCCGTGACTGCTTAAATTTACGTTAGGAGGTATACGTAGTTTACACAATTTTACACATTAAGGTAGAACAAAGCCCGACCTGAAGGGCGGACTAGGAAGCACTTCTTTACTTAGTCACAGCCACTGGCCGAATGTTGCTCCCGCTTCCTCAAAAAGGTAGCGAGCTGTCACACATGACTTTACATGATATCTGTAGAGTATAATCTTAAGATGGATTAAATTCCACAAACAAGCGGTTACGTGAGACTCTAGCGTATTGAATTATACTCGAAATAGGAAACATTAATTCTCTATAATTGTAGAAGCGTTGGAATTGATATAAAGTTTTTAAATAATGACATAAATATAAATTATACCAAAACCTTTCTTGGTGTCTGCGTTAGGCAACTCCTTCGGTCAGATGACGTCCTTGCTTCTTCTCGTTCTCGAAGTCGATGCAAAGTGAAGAAGGTAGGAGGTAGAAAATGGATAACCGCCAGCGCGCTTGCGACACTCCTCAAGGCTGATTTGAACAGATCAAATAACAGAGCGTCCTCCATTAATGACCGTTTCTCATACTGTAGGCGTGGCCCCAAATATGTTTCTTTTTTTTATCTGTAATATCCAGCATGCATCAGTCTGCATACATTCTGTTTCTCCTGCCTTTTCCAGTGTTTCTTAATATTAAATATAGAGATATAAGTTTAAATGTGTTTTTAAGTGTTCACTGGTTGTTTTGTGTTCTAGATTTTGCTGTGTTTTGTGTTTCAA
>JACJUY010000562.1:60713-100860 GCA_014220935.1 Platorchestia sp. MABIK | reverse complement strand
AATCATTTTTTCTAAACCAGTTTCATTACTCCCTCACTATGTGGTTCACACAAACAGTTACGTGTAATGATGGGTAAATGCAAGTACCCCTAGTCCCCCGTCCTCTTACATTATGTTGTGATTAAAAACCACAACAAATGGGATGGGGGAGCATGCCAGACATTGCTGGCAGGCCAGCGCATGTGCCCGTCAGATAAACTTGTTGCTAACCAATGGTTTGTTTCTTCTAGTAAGATGGGTATTTACCTGTCAGCTGCTCAAGACTTCTGGTGATTTGGCAACCTCAAGTTTGGTGCCTCCACCCCTCTCCTCCTGTTCAGTGGGTATATAAGAAGCCACCTCCAAGATGTGCTTTGTGTTACAAAGATGTTAAGGTGATTATGTTATTGAATGACAAGTTGCACCTGCTTGGCAAGCTGTTGCTGCACCTGCTCTCCAAGTTTAGTTAGGATTCACGGAACGGTCAAGCGCACTTTAAGTACACTTGAATGACGTGCTGTACCTGAGCCTCACGCGCGCCGTGCTTGGTCCCTGGCCCCTGATACCGGTTCCTGCTAGGAACCACAAAATACTTCAATAAAAGATAGTCAGGGTCAAGTAAATATTTCATAATAGCTTTCAGAACATCAACCGTGCCAATTTCTGGAAGCAATAGAGCTTGCAAATGAAAAGACTCGTTTCCTGAATAGTGCAAATGCACAATATTCAAGCTGTTATATTGAATGTGCAAAGAGTTGCTGCATGGCGTAATGGAGGATTACTCTGAAATTAATAATAATTTTTTAGTTACATAGAAAAATATACGGAAAAACATATGACTTTTCAAACCAAAATTTGAAATTTCTTAAAAACTAAGCTATTGTGAATTTCTAAACAATTCTTTGTATCGTCATGCAGCAACTCTTTGCATATTCAATGAAACCTAAATCATTGCTCTACTATAATAACTTTTTGAAAAAATTGCGCTTGAAACTACCTTATTTTTTTCCTCATTATCTCTGTAATTATGGTAAAAATGAAAAAAAGTGTGGGATACAACCTCTATTTATTTAAAAAAATACATAAGTATGCCAAATTTCATAGATCTAGATCCTATAGAAAGAATGTGACAGCTATTTCCGTGATTTAGGGTAGACATTTTTCCTTAAATATTAGTGCCTGAAACCATCTGAAGTAAGACCTTTTGCCATGATTGACATGTGATGATCTTGAAAGTGTAGTTGTTTGCTTGTGGGCCATGATAATTTTAATCAGGATAAACTACTCTATGATTCTATGCTACCTACCATTGTTATAATTTTTAAAGGTTGTTAAATTGATTATTTTTTACTTTGCAGGAAACATTTTTAATTTTTATTATTATGGGGCTACCACTGAAATCTCCAAAATATGGAGGTATTAATGGCAGGTGAGTTTTTGTAATGTGCTTCTTGTTTGAATATGAAGTTGTTTGCCAATTAACATATTTTAACTGCAAAGTAAATCATTTTGTTAGTAAATCTTTAGTTTTTGGGTTGCTATCTAATTTATTTTAAAGACTTTTTTTTGGATTTCTTTTTTTAATTATCTGCAAAAAAAAGTAAGGTCAAATTTTATTCTAATGCACTCACAGAATTTAGAAATTTAATTCCCTATAATCACTAAAGGAACACATTTAAGAACGTTTCACATGAATGACATTTTGCTCACTGATGTGTAATTTTTGAGTTATTCAACTTTGAGGTTATAAGAATGTCGTATATGAAAGTGAAGAAAATGACGCATAAAATGTTATAATACGATATTGATGTAATGATAGGGGAGGTTAGGTTTTATAAAGTTAGGTTAAGTAAATAAACTAACCTGAATAAATCTAAAATAACTCAACTATACTGAGGCTGATGTTCCATCGCCAAGAATCTGCGCGTGTTTTAACAATGCGGCGATCACATAATCGACTATATAATGTTATTCCTACCTGAACATTATTAATGTTATATCTCAAATATTACGCATTAGCGAGCAAAATGTCATTCATGTGAAACATCTTTAAATGTGTTTTTTTATTGATTCTTGGGAGCAAAATAATTCAAATCTTTGAGTGCAATAAAGTAAAATATGACCAAAAGTAATGGAAGAAGGCCTTGCATGTTTATCACAAGTAACAAGGCAGAAATAAAGCTAGTCAAAAATTGCTATTGCCATACAAAGTATAAAACTCTTTTTCACTTAATTATTATGAGGAACAATTCCTTGCTGTCTGAAAAAATTCAACTATAAATGAAGAGTAAGTGCACAGAGAGTTTTATGTATAATGCCATATTAGATTGCATTTTATTGAATGTTATTTATTCCATAGGAAATTGAATTTGATTGAATTTCAGTTGTATTGAAACTTGAAAATAGTATTTAAATATAAATTGTTCAGTAGACGTACATTTGTAAATTACAAATTTGCATTTTGGAAATTCTCACAAATGTCTTATTTTGGAGACATTTTTTATTTTGATCAAAAGTTTATAAACAACCAAAACGTGCTGAGATTGGTTAATGATTGTTTTACTGATACATAATTGATATTTTAAAATCAAGAAAACCTTGATAGGACATCAAAAGTTTGACCTAACAAAACCTTAACTGTTACTTCATCTTACTCTAATAGAACCAATAGTGATGCTAAACTGCACCTCCCTCAATTGGCAATGGCAGTATGGTGGCTGTTTGATACAAAATTAATTAGACAAGTTACAAATTGCTGTTATCAAAAGTGCAGGATCTCCATAATTGATATTCTGCAATAGTTTTCATTGACAACTAAGTAAAATACAGGCTTATATGCATGAATGAAATTTATTTTAATTGTTGCAATTTAACATACTGCAATCCATCTGTTGACACGTTAAGTACAGCGTGACCCACCGGTGGTCACTTAGGAGATTTTCATAATGCTGCTGACCGACTAGCAGTCACTGACTCAATTTTTGTAAGTACTAAATGCAAGTTAAATGAAGGCATGATCCAGTTAATGTTTGCTATTGTCAAAATTTCTCATAACATTTTACTCAAAATTTGAGTTGAAAATTGAGCTTCAGTTTAACCTCTTGCACTTAACGTGTTGATATAGTGGTCTTTCAAAAGGTCAGTAACTCCAAAATAAATTGTTTGTAACAGTTTTTCCTTAAATAATTTGTAATATATGGGGGTATTTCTCCTAGAAAATTATTAGCATCACCATGAAGATACATTATTACTGTAATAATGTCAATTTATGTCTCAGCATGGTACTAGATAAAATTTCTTTCCTCTGTTTTACTGAGCTGAGTGTGCAGACAAATTGATTTGAAATATCTTCTTTGCAAATGTGCTTTGTAGTTTAACTTCTGCAATTTTTTTCTTTGAATTTTCATTACTGCTGATGAACTTTATTTTAGCTCATATGCAATGTTTTTCCTATTTGAATATCAAGTCATCTTAATTAATATTTACTATGTACCATTTTTCTTTCTGACATTAAGTTAGTAGTGATTTTGAGTTAAAATGCTGTTATGAACCATGTACCATTTATGATTGTATAATACAGATATTTTACAATAGTAAAAGTGCAATTTAAATTATAATTTCCTGTGTATTTATTTTTTATCACAATGCATTTTACATTTTTTAACCCTGCTGCATGTATGGTGTTGAAGTGGACATGTCTATTTATGCTGCTTGCTCATCTAGGAGACTTTTTTCCGTGTTGGGTTTTCCTGTTTTCCCTTCAGGGATTTGCAACAATTTTATTAATTTAAATTACCTAGCTCTCCCAATAGGGGATTGAGAGGTTCTGAGCTGAGAGGCAGGCCAGTAACTATTTACTTCAGTGCTCTCAACAATTTTTTAATTTTTTTGCCAAAAATAGGTAGTAGGACTCATTTTAAGATATTTTACGAGGATGATAGTTTGCTCGCAAATGTTAAATTTACGAGATATAACGTTATTAATTTTCAAGTAAATTACATAGTCGGAACACTTCAACTTTTTCTGTTTTCACTGTTTTAAGTGCTTTACATCATTGCTGCATTGTTGGAACACGTGCAATTGTTTGGCTCTAAAATAACAACCTCACTATGGCTGTTCCTGTAGAAGGTCCATTCGGCGGTTAGGTTAAGTTACGTTAGGGTAGGTTTGATAAGGTTAGTTTATTTGAATAACCTAACGTTGCTTAACCTAACCTATCAAAACGTCAATACCGTATTACAGCATATTTATGTGTCTGTTTCTTCACTTTTATATATGCCTTTCTTATAACTTATAATCTTATAACTAAATCTAAAAAAAAAATAAGCATTTGCAGGCAAAATGTCATTCATGTAAAACATCTTGAAATGTGTGCTATTACTAGTATATGGCAAGAAAATTGGAAAAATTGTTGGGAGCACTAAAGGAAACATTGACCAGCAGGCCTCCTATTTGTTGAATTAAAGCAATTTTTTTGTCACATTTCAGTTTTTTGTCACTGCTGTCCTGTTTTTCAGCACCTTGTACTTTCTTCTTCAATTTTATATCATGTTTCACAAATTTAGTTCCTAACTTACTGATTCTGTGCATGGGAGATCTATGTAGCTTGTGTAAAAATTCCCTTTTTTATGACTACGTATGCTAAATGTTGCTTTAATCCTCTTACTCTTAGGAACACTTCATCTGTGGTTAAGGAGGCTTGAACTAATTGAATCTAATTTCTCTGTTTCAGACAAGGTGGTCCAACAATATGGGGAAGACTTTCAAATACTTGCTGTTTCTACCTCATTGTATTCACTGCAATGACAATGTTTACACTATTCCTCTTATATTTCTCAATGAACTGTTTTGTCAAAGAAAAAGAGGGTCCATGCTCATCCACTTGCTAGTAAGTCCGGGAATTATTTGAAGTATTCTTGTGCACAGCTGCTGTACTTGTATCAATTGTATTGCTAGCTTCTTGGTAAAATCTGTTATTCCACATAACTGTCCCAGAATTCCTGGTGTGTTCCCAGAGATGATTTAACCTGGACTAAGTAGTAGAAAATGCAGTGTTATGTTTCAGTTCAAATATAGGAATATTGTGTGGATTAAATTTTTTTGTTCAGCACTCATGTTTGTTATATGTGAATATATCTACTGATGCTGACTAGTAAAACTTATCCCATTCTGTGTTGTAAATCTTTCAAAAAATATAACAAATGTAAAAGAGTTGGGAATGACATTTGAAAGTAAATAAATATATATGTAATTTTTTTTGAGATTCTAAAACCTACCTGCACTTGCAAAATATGTAACTGAAAACTATTAATGGTTAACAATTAGGGACAGGAAGTTGTCACTTAGCATATCATTCAGGTCTAGCTGGAATTTTTGAATATGTAATTATTCTAATATCTTCAAGTTTAAGTAGGCTACTAACCAATTTATGGAAAAAGAGCTTCTGAAATCTTGACATTGCAACCTTACTCAGCGTGAGACTGATGAATCAAAAAAGAGGAAGGATGACATGGATGAAATTCCGTTCTAACTCCAATGTTTTGTGCTCCTCTAATACAGTGTTCAGCCAGTTGAGCCAACATAAGGAAGATGCTCACGGTGCACAACAGAATTTATAAGCAAGACAGAGTAGAGACACAAAACAATTTTGTTCCTAAACTGTAAAAGTGACCCTATTGTAAATTTATTTACAAGAAGAATATGGTCAGTAGTGAAGAGACAACATGGGAATCTTCATTTGGCATTTCAAACCAATTTGTGCATGTATATAGTTGGCATGGGTTTTATCCATAAATTTACTGTTAAAAATTTCTTTTTATGTCTTACAGTTGTTATATCTACAGTTTTATTTACCCATGTGCTATATATGAGTAAGAAGGAAATGCTTTGATAATTTGTGTATGGCATACTTTGTCATAGGTTTCCCCCTCATAGGTAATTAGCAACCTCTCTTTTGTGTTCTTATTCCTTAGAGTATCAAACCTATAATTAAAGCATCAGGAGCCATTGCTGTAATGATAGTTTTTGTACTATAGCTTGAAGAGTTTTTTTTTTTCAAAGAATGAAAGTCTAAATTTTTGCATCAATTTTTAAATACTTGTTAATATTTCCTAATGAATGATATTTGAAGCAAATTGTTGTTTAATTGACTTGTTTTTGTTATCACTTCAATAATTAATTTCAGCATTGAATCAATTTTTGTTGGTTCAGGATTCTACATCTAACTTCTCATTACAGCTACCGTTTGGTGGAGACAATCCCAGAGAATGTTACATTCTCCAATGATAGCCTGGTTCATCTGAGCACTTATGATGCCTGGACCTCCTTGCTTGATGGTGCTGAGGAGAAGGTAGACATGGCTGTGTTCTATTGGTCTCTTACCTCACAAGATGTGGAGCCTGGCTCTAACTTTTCATCTGCACAACTTGGAGAAAACTTGCTTTCTAAGATGATGAATGTTGGTAAGTGTATTTTAAATTTATGAGTGATGATGTTCAGCATCCTTTTTCTTCTGGAGGTAGGTGACCTTGTACAGGGATTTGCTGTCAGTGATTAAAAAAATGGGGACATGACTCTTTTGATGGCTTTTTATCCTCCATTGCAAATCTCCACCATTATAAAAGGTTTAGTGGTCTTGCAATATAAACAAGGATGACTGAAACTAAAGCTGTCATTTTTAACAGATAATGCGGCAAGATAAAAGTGCCCTTTCATTCTGAGAGATTTTCTTCACTGAGCCTGTATAAGCATATGTCATCCAGGTTTCACTTCTGCTTGTATTTCAATACAAATATATAAATTGTAATTTAGAAACAGAAAATTGTAGTCATGAAGGGCTCAGATCCATATTGCAGTATGTGGCAGTGTTGTTAGACCATAAGGATTACTAATTATGTACAGATTTTTATTTTCACTTAATACTGTTTATGTCTGGATGTAATGCTTGTAGAGTTCTAGCAAGCAACTGAACTAAAAAGTGTGCACTATAATTATTCTTGGAGACATCATATTTCATACTCACCCAATTAAAAAATGCTTTATTTTGGAAAGTATCAATGATAAAATTTTGAAGTAGGTTTCATTGAAAAGAGCAAAATCAAAAATGTCATTTTGTTCTCTTGAACTTTCAAAATGAAATCATTACAATTATCAGTTTGAACATCAAAATTTGCGAAGGTGTTGACATCGATGGATGTAATGTCTTGGACCTATCTGAAAATGCTGATAAAATTTTTCCTTGAAAATATTTATTCTGATGAATGATGTTAACAAGATGGAGCCATAAACCATACTGCACATGAAAATGTTAACTGGTTGAAGGCACAATTTCTTGATTAGTAATTTAACACAGGTCAGAGCAAGGTTGGATTTCACATCATTTATTCTAATGTACTCGTGCACAGGGACAATAATTTAAAATTACATCTTTGCTACAGACCTAATCTCATGCATTCAAAGTGTGACGGGCGGACAGACACTGCCCTTATGCGTATTATAGATCATTGAACATGTGATATAAAGGTCATGATATTCAATACAAGTGTTTGGTTTTATTTAAAATGTAAGAACCTCAAGCACTATGTCTTGCTGCTGGCTTCTTGTTAAGAATATTTTCCTGGTACCTGATGATATTGTATATTGCAGGTCTGCGCAACAACATCACCATGCGCATCGCCCAGAACGCACCCACGGACAACTCTCCTCAGAACAACAGTGAAGCCCTCCGGCGTGCTGGTGCTGCTCAGGTCATTGCCAGTTTTTATTTGACATCTTCAAATCAATCTTGGGTCATGCCTGCCTAACTACTCGTGCTCATCAATTCAAATTTTTGTGCTTTCAAAACAATGTTATGCTAAAAGTTAGGTTGAATCCATCTTATTTTCATGCTGGTAGTTATTTAGTAGGGATGTCCAAGTTAAGAAAAATCTATGTTATTAGTGTGGCAAGATTTGTTTAAAACTGGCTAAGAAAGGGAGCTAAGAAAGGTCTCAAACTTGAATTTCATTAGGAGTGCTTCAGGATCACTGTTCAACACGTTAACCAACATTTTCAAAATTGTAGTAAGCAATTTTGAAAATGGCAAACATCATGTGGATCAGGCCTTGGTAGCTTTGATTAAATATTTTAAAAAATTTAGTTCGTGACTACAGGTTGGTCTGCAGCATTATGAAAATTCCCTCCGTGTACCACCGGTGTTATATGTGGCGGTTAACTTGTTAAAGGAAGAGCTTGTTTTCAGCAAGACTTGAAGTAATTAGCTCAAATTCGTTTTCTAAATCTTCTCTGGAGATGAATTTTTTCATTGAAGATTTTATGTAGGCTTGCATATTCTATTGAACATTAATAAATAGTAATAGTTGTTTACAAGAACAAACTTCGGCAAGAATTGTGAGCTTTCTGCTTAATAAAATTTAGAAAACCAAGAAAAAACATGCGAACAGTTATTTCATTTCTGTTAGCTTAGCTATCCTAAGCGCACTGGAAGATGACTGGCGTTCCTGAACTCAACCGCACCAACACGACGGTCTGCACGTGCTATTTCTTGAAACTACGGTGAAATTTATTACAGGTTTTGATTTCATTAAGTATGGTTCTCTCAACTACAGTTGCAAGCTCCAATTTAAGAATTTTACTGTTACTTCAATACTTCCTTGAAGTTTTGGGCTTACCATTTTTATTTTTAAAAAGCTGTTCAGACTGGATAGGTCTAAGAACAATCGGGAAACACAGTCAGTAACATACTGAGAAATTTTATGAGTTGCTGAAGAGGAGTCATCAAAAATAAGTCAAAGGCATAGTAATTCACTATTATGACGAGTCTCCTAAATAAAACTTAATTTTTCGGGTATTTCATGTTTATTTGCACATTCTCCATTTCATTAGCATGAAATATCTTGAAATTTTTTTTACTCTAGAGTTGCATGCACTCATGACTTGCGCTTTGAGATCGTGTTCCTGTTGAGATCATCTCTTACTGGGATCGTGTTGACTTTGTCAGGTAGTGAATGTGGACGTGCAAACGTTGGTGGGTGGAGTGCTGCACACCAAGATGTGGATCGTGGATGAGGATAAGCTTTATTTGGGCAGCGCTAACATGGACTTCAGGTCTCTCACGCAGGTAATGTGATCTTTGCTTTGAACTCTCCTACTTGCTTGTCTATGCTGGAGGGAGAAAACTTGCATATGAGGGGCCATCTAAATTAATAGGTTAAAATTGCCGGAAAGAATTGCTGTAGCCTGTTCCTGCAATTTGGGAGAGAGGATGCATGTGATGGTAGTTTGTGTTTGCTAGGTTAAAAACTACATACAAAGATGAAATTTTAATTTAAATTCGAAAAAGATGTAGGATATTTGGATTTTTAACAAGTTTCAGTATCCAAATCCAAGCTCTGAGTTGAGACTGGTGAAGAGGGAGAGGTTGGTGTGGTTGAGGTTTGGTTAGTTTACAACTTGTAGGTAATGCAGTTATACCTAATCTTTTAACTGTATGTTCTGTTTCTTCTACATTTCATTTCCTATTTCTAAAAAATGTCTACCTTTACGTAAATACGATGGAATGAAAACATTTCAATGTTAGATCTTTCTAAGGAATAATTCCACTCTCAACTCTAATTTATGTGAAGGTCTAAATCACAATTTCACGAAAGAAATACAACTTACTTAATTTACTCTCTGAAGTGGCAAACTTGGAATTTTTTGGCGATCTTTGTTCAAGAATGAGTCTGGAAAGTACCTCGCCACTTTACCCTTACCTCTCAGTCTCAGGTTGACAGTTATGCTGTGCCTGTGCCTAGTTTTAACTTGTGCCAACCTATATTGTCTGAGTCGATTAGTGGGAGTGGTTGAGTGGTGCGCTCTCTGAAACTGGTGCTATCTAGTGATATGTAATTAATAGATTGTACTTAGCATGCAGTGAGAGAATTACATTCGTTATTTTCAGTTCTTCATAATGTGTGCCGCATGCTAACCCAAAATATGTGTAAATGTTAGCCCTAAAAAAAAAAGAGGTCCACACTGCAGGTTCGAAAAAGTTAGCTGTGCGCCACACTTATGCGGCGAAAGTGTTGAAAGGGGACTGTTTGAATGCCCTCAAAACGAGCAATATCAAGGAACCTTGTCGCCCATGTGATGTTACCAAGGCTGCTAAAATGCCATGAGCTGTGAATTCCTTCAGTAAAATCTGTGATGCTAAAGTTTTACCTTAAAAATTCTATTTCTGTAAAGGGTAGATCATAGGGACGCAATTTATGGGCTAGTGTCATCCTCCTAGCATGCCCGACCAGAGTTCTGATTCATTCCACCCCTCGGGGGAATGCAACAATGGGACTTAGCACTCCCAAAGGGAAAATGTTTGAGGGCCAGAGCGTTAGGTAGGCCTTTTTTTGTTGAAAAACTTTTTTTCATGTTTAGGACCAATTTTTTCCAGTTCACTGCTGTCCTGTTTTTCAGCACCTACTCCCTTCTTCTTCAACTTTTATTTTGTTTCATTAACTTCTTTCTCAACTTACTGTTTCTATACTCCTTCTGCATAGATTACTTATTCCATTCTCTCCATACTAAGTGGTGCCTTCCTGTCTTCGGAATGCTTATTTTTTTTTTAGCTGACAGGGAGGCTTAAACTAACATCTAATCTAATCTGACTCATTCCATATTGTTGGGACTTTATTGGGAGTGGCAGGTGTTGCATGTCTCTAAAAGAGCTGGTTTTTGGTTGCAAAGTTGGAAGGAAGACGAGCTCTTTCTCATCCATATTGCATTCAGTAAGTTCTATTGGGCGCTTCTTATCTCTAATTCACCTCGTGTAGCTGACGACTAGCTGCTGAATCTGCTGTACAGGTTGATAGTTTTGCAGATTGGATTAGACTTCATAGGTCAGCATTTTACTTTTTTGTAGAAGAACTCGACATGTATTGGTAGGCCCAGAACGTAAGTTGTTACTTCACGTTTTTCTTACCTAGTAATATTTATGTGCTGGAGGTACTTTATAAGGCACCAAGTGACGTAATTAGCAAGCCATATTTGATGTGATCTCTGGCGTGCAGGTGAAGGAACTAGGCGTGCTGCTCTGGAACTGCTCGTGCCTGGCGCGCGACATGAGGAAGATATTTGAGGTTTGTGCGAGTGTGCTGCACCATCACCGCACCATACACTTGGATTCCGTTTTATTTAGGAAAATTACAGGCACTTTTGGTTGGAAGATCTCAAATCTAATATACTGTTACTCAAGTAGCAAAAGTTTAGGTGTGTGCTGAAGGTGTTTCTTACCTCTTGAGAAATATTTCTTTGATACCATTCCGTGGGATCATTTTACTTTCATTTTGCAATATCGCTGTCGCTTTATTGTTATTCTTTCTAGATTATTATAAATTCCAAGACATATCTCGATACGTCTATAGTGGGAATTTTTTTCTTGTAGCAGTTTGAGTTAATTTTCAGGCATCATGAATATAAGGTAGCATTAAGTAGTGATAGCAAACTACTGATATCCTTCCCATCAGAAGAAGTGCATTATTTGTGTTGATCTATATTGGCAGGACATGTGTTAGTTGTATCCTCGTTCTACATTGACACTTTGACTGCAACGTGCGCCACCGGCGGTACACGGAGATAATTTTCATAATGCTGCTGACCGACCAGTAGTCACGAACTCAATTTTCAGAAATACTCAATCAAAGCTAAATGAATGCACAATCCAGTTCATGTTTGGTATTATCAAAACAGTTTACTACAATTGCCTTTTAATTTGAGAGTGGTGTTGAACTTGATAAGTTGCCGCAGTCAAAGTGCTATGTGGGCCTATTGATGAACTCGGAAGTATTCAGCATATTCTTAGCACCTTGATTTTGTATAGCAAATCTGTCGAAATAGTCTCATTATTTTCGATTGCTTATTTTCCGGGATTACATTGAGAGAGCTCTTCTATGTTCTTTATTAGTTTATTACTGCGTAATGGTATTTCCATAACCTGCAGATGGAATGAGGTAGCTTTTTAAAGACATTGGCTCTGCCATTTTCAGTTAATCCTCAGGATAGCTTACATTGTGCAGCAATACCGCTACGTTGGAGAGCGTGATAGTATCCCCGCCTCATGGCCGGCCAACTACTCTACCAAGATCAACATGGAACATCCTCTGACTCTCACGCTCAACGGTAGCACGGCTACGGCCTTCCTGTCCGTGAGTACCGCGCTCTTCTCGTGACACTTGGAAATGACGAGGTTGAATTCCTTGATGATGAATATTTCAGCCGTGAACATCCTTCTAGATAGACGCTGGCGTGCCGTGCTTTAAAGGTTGTATACTCCGAAGCATTGAGAATGCCAAAGTACATGTCTGTTTAAATCTTATCATGAATATGCACCACCATGAAAGCAAATTCGCGCTTCATTCAGTTTACACATCAAGGTTAGTGTTTGTGTGTCGGTGGTCTATACTTTCTAGTCATCCTAAAATTGATGAGATAACATACTAACTTACATCACGCTGGTCTTAGTCAAGATGTAATGGATTATATAACGCGTTCACTACGTTTTCGCGGGTGCTACGGTCGGTTTGGTTAGGTTGGAAGAAGCATACTTGAAAAGCCATCTTTACTGCTAGATTACATTTTTACCCTTTCTAACAAGCATGAAAAATATAATTGCGCGATAACATTTCAACTAGTACGCCATAGTTTAATTTGAATGAAGGTCATGAAATCAGTGAAATGGTAGCCATTGTTACTGGTACGTAAATGAGCAATTTACCAAGGGGTACACAGATGTATGTACCAATACATATTAAACGTGTTTATTGGGGTTCGTAGATGGGCTATATAGAGTAAGATTAGCTTTTACCTTCAGTGGAGTTGAATAATTGAATAATAACAATAATTTGAATAATAGTAATTGAGTACTATTGAAATATAAGCGGAGTTTTAGTAGGGTCGGAAGTCTCGCCAGCTTATTTTTGACTTTGCATTATTTTTGCGTGGTTGTCATTCTGTGGTTCTTATGTTTTCAAGGCCTGTAGTGAAAGTCCATTTAGATTTCTGTACCTGTACGAATTCTTTCTTCAGATAACACCTTTGTAATTCCATCGCCCTATATTTGCTTAAATCTTATTGCACACCTAAACTGGTCAAGTTTGCATTGGTCATAGCAGGAACTTTACAGATGAGTTTCATCAGTCCATACTTCAAGGTTCCAATTAACTGAACTGTCGAATATTGAATTAAATTAAACAACAGATTACAGTAGTATCCGTCCAGTTCTAACCTTGTGTCATTCCGCCTTGGTGAAAAGAGTGACCTTGCCGTCGCTGGATTTTTATTCAATTTTAGCCACTCACAATCCCTAAACCTTCATACTACAAGGTATGAATAAAAACAATTATTATTTATGAATATTTTTGGTTGACATTTAATGGTATCTCCTTTATGAATAATTGGATAATTTTGTGCAAATTTTATTTTAAAAAGCACGACCTAATATTGTGCAACTTCATTTTCTCCTTCATCTTTCTTTGTAATAGAATTCAAAGTCAATATATCACAGACCTCATTCTGTTGTTTTTGCTATTTACAGTTTAACCTACACCTTGAAACTGAATTGGTGAAACTGGTATTCATATTTTCTTCTTCACTCCTGTTAAAATAGGTTGAAAAATCAAACTTAAGCAAGGATTTTCCATACACGTGTTTTGTCCTAGGAAGCGAGAACTGTTAGTTGAAATACTCTACAGGCACACTTACCTAATGCTAAGACGATCTCCTCCAGAGCTCACCTCCTCCCTTCACCCCTGGCGGTCGCGTGAACGACATAGATGCCATCGTCAATGTGATCAACGACGCGCGTAAGAGCATAGACGTAGCCGTCATGGACTACTTCCCACGCACGCTATACTCGCGCCAAGTGCAGTTCTGGCCGGTGATAGACGACGCGCTGCGCAGGGCGGCCCTGGAGCGGGGCGTGAGGGTGCGCCTCCTCGTCTCACACTGGCAGCACTCGCGCGCCGACCTGCCGCACTGGCTCCGCTCCCTCACCGCCATCTCTTCCTCTCAGTACCCTAGAGTCGATGTCCAGGCTGTGAGTCTATAGTCTAGTCATCTGCCGATGTGAAGATTGATTTCTTTGTGTATCCAGGTGTTGCTGTGCGGGCTGGGAGTCTTTCTTCTAGTCATCTGCCGATGTTAAGGTTATGATTCTTTGTGGATCCAGGTGTTGCTATTCAGGCTGTTTTATTGGGTGTGTGATGTAATTGTAATACTTGCTGTGAATCATCAGCTGAGAGTGCTGGCGCTGTTGAACGCAATCGTTCCTTATTTCATCTTGCCTTAGATTCACTCTAATGTATTGCGCCTCTTATTTTTGGAGGCAAGTAAGGAGTAGAGCAGTGAGAACTGTCGTGCTCAAGGAAAAACTGGGGATAGCATACGCCTTAAAGGACTGATACTTCAAGTTACGAGCTTTAACTTTGATGATTGTATGCACGTTTAAGTCTCCTTCGGAGGCTCATGATAGCTAGTGAATTCTGTTTGTGCGACTGGTTTATCGGGATTGGAGCTCCCAGAAGGGATACAGATAGGTGACTTCAGCTAAGATGGGTCTTTGGAACTAATGTTTTTCGTATCCATGGTGCTGCATTCATTTTTCATGCCTTTTTGTTATCTCTTTTTCATCTTTTCTTTTTTCCTAACTTACTGTTTTGATGTGTAGGGTATACTGTGGGGAAGCACTCCTTATGCATAGATTCTTCATTTTTTACAATTCATGCTAAATAGTCTTTTCATGCTCTCTCGAGTTTGCTTTTATTGTGGCTAAGGAGTTTTAAACAGACTAATAAAATCATAATAATAATGTAAGTTTAAGTTCAGCTTTGGCTACTTGCCTCACTCCATGGAAATACTGCTACCAAACTATATTATCATTTTCTTTGTATACAGATTATGTGCTTTGTACCTGGAGAGTACTCTACCTATTTCCAAACTTATTAGCTTTCTTCTTCGAATTATCGAAATGTTCTCTAACTCGATTTTTTCAAGCATATTTAATTTCATATGTTCCAAGAAAGTTTCAGCTGCTGGTCTTCAACAGTAGTTTGAATTATAGGCTGATTACCTCATTAGAATGCTTGTATTATACCATGTAATTCAATTTTTATTGGGACTATAACTCTGCCGCCAATATGTCAAAAATTGAATGCGTTTGTTCTGTATGTTTCCATCGATCCATCATTTATGAGAAAATTAAAATATACTTTTCTTGTAATTTTGAGCTCATTTTGTATTGTGTGAACATTGCTGTACTCACAAACTTCAGAATTAAAAGAAAACATTTTCATATTTATATAGCTGACGTCAGTTATCTGGTAAAGTTCACTCGACAGAAATAATAAGCTTGACCTTTAAATTATATGAATAAAGTAGTATTTTCGAGAAATGTTCTGTGTAAGCTTTGGCGGCTGAAGCATGTTTGATGTGCTGTTTCTGAACCTCGACTGCGTGAGAGCTCGGTAGCTCCAAGCCCAGTCAAAGAGTTGTCAATTTAGATTGTTGGTCATTGCTGTTGCAGAAATTGTTCGTGGTACCTGCCTACACCCCTGAACAGCAGCAGATTCCTTTCGCCCGCGTCAACCACAACAAGTACATGGTCACCGACCGGATTGCTTACATTGGTAAGCATCGCAGCCTTCTTCCATGTCGAGGAAATTTTTATAAATCGCAATTAATAGAAAATTATTATATAGATATTAGCTTAGTTTTTGGTAGAAGGAATGAGTATGTCCGTTGTTCGTAACCTGTAATTGAACATCGTGGATATATGTGGAACCCAATTTGAGTGGATGATGCCCAGATCTTGTGGCTGGTTTGTCAATGTGGAATAGCTCCAAAAAGAGCAGAGCACGTTCATGATCTCAATTATGTAGATGTCAGCTTTTTCACTACCGTGTGGCTCAGTTGGTTGAAATTTGTAAATAATGATGAAACTTGACTGTTGGGTCCTATCTCGGAATGTTGCAGTTTGTTCATATTTTTGGGAAACAATGAGGATGTACTCGTTTACTTTGAGTTATGAGCGTCATGTGCTGAGCAGGCACGTCAAACTGGAGTGGCGATTACTTCACGAACACAGGCGGTGTGGGGCTGAGTGTCAACGACACTGCGCACGCAGGCAACACCTCGGCCACCATCCTCAGGACGCAGCTGCAGGACATCTTCAACAGGGACTGGAACTCTGAGTACGCGCGTCCTCTAGAGGACTTGATGACGCCGTCCCGTGAGACGTTGTAAGGACTTACATTCCGGTGGGCTTGTCTGGCCTCACTGCATTCTTGGGACCGTCTGCCAAAACCCGTACTTGATTAACCTGTGTAATTGATCTGTCCAAACGAGCTTTGCTTACGAGGCTGTCATGTAGCCTGTGTTTGTAGAGCGCCGCTGGAGCTTGTTTCTCAATTACTGAGACCTCTGTTTCTCGGGTTTCGGTCTCAGGATAGAAGTATGTCCAGGTCGAGTCTCTCCATTGTAAAACTGAGATCTCCGCTCTTTACAGGCTGTGCACAAACTTACGATATTTCTTTTTGGGGGGAATGTTTGTTTGCTCTTTGATATTATTTTCTCTCAATTTTTGAGTTTGTCTTATATTTTCTCATTTTCCTATACTTTAGTGTAACGAGTGATTTTCATATACATACACATTACTCACGTCACATAGGGGCATGGTGTGATAGGATTTTTATGCACAATGGTTTAAACACTTGCTTTCACGTCATATTTTAGTGAAACATGTATCCTAAATTTCTCATAGTTAGCGTGCCAATTCTTGACTCGTGAAGATCAGAGTAATTCAATGCTAGTCGTTACCTATCAGCTTTCCTTTTGACACAATCGCTCGAGGTGGCAAGTCTTCAAACTATGTTCTGATTTACTTTCTAAAGAACGAACTTAAGTTAAACATCAATTTACCCCTACAACTGAACTAACAACTGTCTCGCTTTTTTGAGCAGTAGGCTAAAATTCATCTCATGCCTATGATCATGAGCTTGAGAATATGCTGATATTAGCCATGGCGGCTGTCATGTATATGTTCCTAATGCCTTCAACACAAAATGGTTTCAGGAAGTCATGGCCTTTTAATAACGTAACTTTGTACTGAATTCTTTGGGTTTCTTGAGAATTTTTTTTGGCATTGGTTCAAGAATACTGGAATGTAAGTTGGATAGCATCAGGAGTGAAATTAATTCCCGAGTTACGCTGCTGACGCATCAATGCCTTTTTTGCATTCACCTCTATGTGCCTTGTGGAGTTCACCCGGGTTCTTTTCGACCTAAGAAGACAAACTGGTTTCATGAAAGACTTGATTAAAGTTTTACTTGTAAAGGTAAATGATCGATATCGTGACTACGGGCTTCTCTGCCCGGCCATTGCCTTTATATTGTGATGTGGAAAAATAGAATCTCCGAATGCTTCTTTTTTTATATCTGAATCTCCTAGTTTCAACTCCTGCATTAGTTGCAAGAAATAGTCATTTTTACGAGTAGTTGCGCGATTAGTGCAATTAGTGGTAAAAATATATTTTCACTAATGGGGGAAGAAATATTTTCATATCATATCGCGAACTGTTGTACTAACTTTGGTACTTTTGTCCATAATAAACACTGTTTGTTGCCTTAAGGTGAGCATGGTTAGAGGTTTCCAATGTAGACATGCGTCAAAGTTGGGAGGGATCTGCAACTCTCATTTTTTTGTGTCTCAAAAATTTGAGTCAGTTTTCTGCCCAGTACCTGGTCGGTTGAGAGCTGATCAGCCAGTACCTGGTCTTCGCGAAATTGCGCATACTCTCATAAATCATCGCTTTTTTCTGAAAGAAAACCTCTCAGTTTAGTGGGAAAGTGTCTGCAAGTGCTCAGTGGCTTAGCCCTCCTGCCAATTGTGGTTCCTCGTCAGGGATGTGGTTCCTCGTCAGGGATGTGGTTCCTCGTCAGGGATGTGGTTCCTCGTCAGGGATGTGGTTCCTCGTCAGGGATGTGGTTCCTCGTCAGGGATGTTTGCAAAATATGTAGCTTGGAGTTATTTTTCGTACTTTTTGTACTAGGCGTGCGTTCTTGCAATGTATGCCAAGAAGAGGATACCGCCAGCATTTCCCACACTTTGACTGCCCAAATCTTGAGCTAACATTCCTGACTCCTCCATTACGTCTGTTCAGTAATATTCTTCCTGGACTCAAAACGGCATCAACTCTACTAACTACTGACGTTTTTCCGCTTACCTGCACTCTTTCCTACATCTTTATTTTCCTTATTTAAATGACATGAAAACTTGATCGGCAGTATGATGGCCTCGTAGAGATTACTTTTTGTCTCTGAGATTAATTTATACTTTACTTAATTAATGGGCATCATTATTTAGTCATGTCGGGTATTCTGAACGTTTTGTATTTTTCTCATTCTTTTGTGTGTGATACTCATGTTAAGTTAACTCGTGTGCGCGTAGTTGGGGTACGAATATTTTTTGAGGTACATTCTTCCACCTAGACACGGATAGTTACTTAGGTGCTGGCTCACCTTGGTAGATGTGTCTAGTGATTGTGGTGGCCTTTGACTGCCGAATTCAGGACAGGCTGGTGGATGGATATAGGTTGGTTGATTTTTAAAAGGATATAATTTAATTCTAATGGGTAAATCGAGTCACTGTTGTGTAAATTAAGGAAATGTGGAATAGGCTATTGATGGTACTAGCGATATGTCATATTTTGAACGATTTCCAATTTTTGATGTACTAAATATTTGTTTGACTGTTTCTGCGAGTTCAGCAAACAAATGAAACTATTTCTGGAATTATTTTAATATTTTTATTTGGCGTTTAGTGGAATTTTGAAATCGAGAATTTCATGAGCAGAAAATTTGTTCTGATGCATTAATTGTTGACAAAATTTTACATTCTGCTGGTAACTGAAGGAAATATCATTGCTTGCCTGAAGTTTGTGAAGTGATGGTACAGTGTAACGTAGGAGTGTGTAAGTGTATAATTCTGGTTTAAAATCTGAACCTCTAATATTAATTAAATTAGAAACTATGTGGGACAAGTACTCAGGAATCAAGTTAGTCTCATAACTGTTCAACGAGCAATGAGCTCTGTACGGCAGCTTAACCACCATCATCAATGTAGCATTACAGCTGTTAGTGAGATCTATGACGAATGTGTCCTTTGGGTCATTATTGACCCATGTATAATGAAGTAACTGCGCTGTGAAATACTTCCATCACCGTGCGTCCACTCGCAAATCTTTTGAAATAAGTCAGTCAAATAACTTAGTTTTCAATGAGTGGGCGCATTTTTTACGCTAGAGAGCACAACTTCTTGTAATGTGATTGATCAGGCCATCTCAGTCTGATCATGAATTTTCATTCGCTCAAATATTCAAACCTGACATTGAGGCGCCGAGTTTTGTGTGTTCTACCCGGGTATTGGTATTAGTTGGCGTAAGGTATGTGTGTCTTGACGGGCATTTAGAATGATATATTTTTACAATGTTTGTAAGGAGATTTTTTAGATGTGAAATGAAATTAAGAGTCATTACGAAATCAGAACGGGAGATAATGTTTTTGACGTTGTCAATAGACGCTATTTATTGAATCGCATTGTGAAAAACCCTTTCTGTACGCAGCATTCTTTTTGCTTTTGCTGGATATGTGAGCGAAAAATGTTCTCTGCGAAGTTTACCTATTTAGTTTCTACTGTTGCATTGCCTTCATCACTTGTTGAGTGTTGGCTGCGAATGAGATGCTCTGTGTTCTCATAACTATAAGAAAAGACAAGCTCTTAGCATTGTGGAGGCTGAAACCCAAATTTATTCTTATTTTGTGAGTAACTCAAGCAACTTTACAAAATGAGTAATAGCCTTTATTTTTCTTCGATTGTGAATCTGTGTCACAACAGTGCAACGCAAATACTGGCTTTTTATTTTTTCCTCAATTGTGAATAGGTGTAGCTACAGTGCAGGGCAAGTAATGGCTTTTTAAGACTAGCCACCATGTCGTTTTTTTAAGGTTCTTCCCTTCATTACGCCCAGAGTTGCGTGAGGTGCCTGCGACAATGCGTCACTCTAGCGCTGGTGTGACTCAGGTCACGGAAATGGCAGTGTAAGAATCTTCATCCGTGTGGAGTCACCATTCTATCTAGCATACAAAATCTCCAATTAAATTTGTGTAGCCAGATCATAAAAGTTTGCTCTCTTCGGTTAGCGAAAACAGTTTTTCACGCAATGTTGCAGAAACGAATAGGAAAATGAATGTTATCTACTTCCGGTTTTACGCTTGTGAGTTTTTTGACTCTCGCATTAACCTGAGCGAAGCTACGGGCGTGATTTGAAGCCTCGCGTAGCGAGTGAGCTGTCATCCCTCCATGCTGTGGGTGCTGACTTGCCATGTTGCGCCTGAGTTTTATGCCTTCGAAAGGAATGGTTTGGATTGATCTACGCTGTAGGGCCCGCCATCGCACGCGGTGAATCATTGAGTCAGAGGGTCAGGGCGTTATCAGCGCTTGCCTGGTGAGGCGATAACGACCCTGATAAGGAGATAGCGAGCGTAGAATCTATAGCCCGCGTTCCTCGTCCGCTCAGTTGTGGCACGAGTTTCAAGTGAACTACATCAGCAAAAGTGCGCGTATTTGGTTTTGCTTTCCTGAGAGATTATCTTCACTTTTCTAAACTTCATTCGAGTGCACTTCAAGAATCTAGAAAAGCTGTTATTTTAGATAAGGAGTTCCGGAATATTTCATGCAAAACGATTTGTTTACCTGATCAGTCCAGCAAGTAAGCGACTGGCGGCCCACTGCCTGGTCATCGAATCTCATTGTTGTATTGGATTAAAGGGAAGTCAAAGTTACCTAAGAAAATTACTCAATTAAAAGCACCTGTGTTTCTGTATTTCAGTGGTCTCCTTTGGGCACTTTTTTTCACACTTGAAGATCAGAAACCATTGCTCACGAATCAAGGCTGTTCTTACCGGAAGTAGGCGAATTTAAAACGTAATGTAATCGTAATGTCACATACAGTATAAATCTGGTCCACTTCTGGTATGAAAGAAAATTTGTCCCCTCACGAGTCTAATCACGATTTCATTTTCCAAGATTCGCCTCTCACTGATTTGAGCTACAATATCTGTTTTAAAGTTTTCTTAATGGTGCTGCTATGATGTCTTATTCTTCTCATGAGACTCGCTAAGATGTTAGTTTTGGAGATTCTTCCCGTGGTGAGACTGGACAGGATATCAGTTTTTCCAGAACCATTTTTTCTTACACTATCTGCGATGCCTGTTTTAGACGTTTTCTCCTTAGTACGACTAGCTACTATTTTTTCAAATATCCTTTATAAAACTTGTCACGATATCGTTAAAGGGTTCGCCCTAGGTGAGAGTAAGGTAGGCCTTTTTTTGTGGAAATAAAATGTTTCTTTTTTTGTTATATTAAGGACCACCTTTTTTTGGTTCACTGCTGTCCTGTCTTTCAGCACCTACTACTTCCTTCTTCAACTTTTATCTTGTTTCATGAACCTCTTCCTAAACCTGCTGTTCCACGTTTCCTTATCTCCATACCAAATGGTGCCTTCCTCTTTCCTCTCTTTGAAACGTCTTTTTTCACGGTTAGAGAGGCCCAAACTAACATCTAATCTAACCGTTAAACGGTTCCTCCATCCATGAAACTCATCACGAAGTCTGCTTCAGGTGTACTTTTTTGCATGAGATTATCCACGGTGTCTGCTCTAGACTCGCTTTTCTTCACGGAACTCACCTTAGGCAGTTTCTTGAAGTAATACATCTCTTCGTGAGAGGCAGTCAAGAACAAAGGAGGCAGTCAGTCTCAGCGCTCGACTTAATTAACGTCCTTCACTGTCTGAGTCATACGTAACTCTTTGTGAGGTTGTAAAATGATTAACTTAGCACCTTAGCCCCTGATTAGGGAAAGCTGAGCGTATCAAGGTAAAGCCATAAATAATGATAGAAATAATTCGATTAGGCCTGTGTTCTTATCTTCCCCTGAAGAGCTTGTCCTCGGCACGTGGTTCTGCGACCGTCCGTGTTTTTAAGCGACCATAAGGGAAAGAAAACCATGTTACAATTGTTTGTCGATTTATGCATCACCACATGCATACACTGATGAAATTAATCCCCATTATTCATAACTTGAGTCAGCCATTGTATCAGTCAAATAACTACGACTAATTTTTATTCATTCATGTTGAGATTTGCTAAAGGCGATGTATAGTTAGAGAATCGATCGAGTCTCACTATATCAGTTTTCTATGGAAAACTGGTATAGTTTATAGATTTGATTCATAAAATAACATTTTGGGATTAGATTTTACGAAGTAAGGAAGTTAAATTCTGCGTTGATTTGAATATCCCATCAAGTAGCTTCTGAAAATTCAACCTGATTTGCTTGCTAATGAACGACGATAAAAATACGCGTGCCGACTACAGTAAGCCCGGTACAGTATTCGTACGTGCGCAATGCAAGAATACCTGAGTTATGTCGACTAAGTGCTGTACGAGGATCATATAATAAGCAAAACGTCACACAATGTCTACTTCATGCAGTATAACGCCCAACATACTCTTTTCGACATGATAGTACACTGTCCACACACATCGTTTTTCTTGGTAGACAATAATTTGTAGTTTTTTGTGTTTGTAGCTACGTGACATTGAGAGCTGGAAGACCTATCTTCTCGAGCTCGGCACTTCAAAATGATAAGGAACTCACCAGAACGACACTTCTTCACAAACCATCGCAGTATTCTCTCTAAGGTGACCATATCGTGCTCAGTATCAACCCTACAATACAGACCTCGTGGCCTGTGCTACACCACCACAAACCCAGGCTAAACATTACCTCTGTTTTCGAAAAATAAAATATTACTTTGCTACAAAGCAGATATGACGCAGCTTCAAAATTACGTTGAAACTAATACTCCTTGGCTCCTATTTCTCCCTATACGAAGTTACCAAACTATGACAACAAAATAGGAACTTAAAACTGAAATACTGGAAATAGACTTAAGTCAACTTTGAGTTAAGCCAGCAGAGAAGATCTAGCAGGGTTTATGTCTTAGGATTCAATACTTTTATGCTCTAATAACTCCAGAAGTAAATTTCACAACAGTCACGAAATTACTATACGATCGATCACACATTACTTGCAACAAAATAGGACACAAGTCTATCTTCACCAGGTGTTACCTCACTTTTTCATCAAGAAATAAGTTCTTGGAAATTGACCAATGCCATGGCCTAAACCTTCTCTCAGTCTCGTCTCTTATTGAAGCTTGAGTGGATTAAATGTAACGCGAGGGCACCACGACGTCGCACGGTCTGTTTTAATTAATGATGTATTCAATAGCATGCCCCAGTCCAGTACGAGTGATGACATTTGCACTAAGTGCGGCATAAATCAAAGAGCAAGGCTTTCACTCTGGTTTGCATGTTAGCGTTCATACCATGCGCTTAAGTGCCGAAGTCTTCTACGTTTTTTTGATTATGTAAGTAAGATGCCTTTATTTTCGGCATCAGTGAGGCTCTTTATTGTTTGTAAGGGTGAACCAATTCTAGCTTTCTGAAAATTCCGAACATATGAAAAATATAGCGCGAAATTTCTTGCCATGTCGAATTTTCCACTTTTTTATTTCGCTATCCATCGTATTCACATGAAGATTCTAATAAAGCCAACAAAAATGTAGGAAATGAATAGTCTTGAAATGGTTTACAGATTCTATACCAGATGATATTAATAAGTCCTGATTGATTGCGAGTGTCGGATAGTTTGGAATAGTGCTACACCGTTCACATTCTTTATTAAGCATTTTTATGTTGACAGTCGCATTTCTGACAAATATCTGATACAACCCATTTATGTACTCCAGATTGCCGAGGATTCTTGTTTTCAAACTGATCCGGGATTTATGAATGCGAAAAATACAGAAAGACATCACTAGGTAACATCTTGACCCTAAGCATATTGAGCGTCTCTTGCTGCTTCGACGCGGACAGAGCAAAAATAAAATTAACGTTTCTTAAATATGCTTCATTTGACAGCGTCGTAGAGTAGGATTACTCAGGAGTATAATCTTTTCAGAAAGTTGTAAAAATTTATTGCCAAAGTTGGCACTGTATAATTACACCACTGGTGTTGAATTTCTAAAATCTTGGCAAATATTTTCTCCTTGAAAGGCTGAGATCAAATGGTCCCTTTCTAACAATTGCTGATCGCACATATAGGTCAGACTGTCAAGTATTTGACTGTTTTCAAGAGAATCGTAAATATTTTCACATTTCTCTTCAGCATTTCATCATGACTGCTTATCTCGTACACAAGCACTGTCAGTGTCATTTTCCTCAACAGTATGTGTTCTCACGATCTTGATCATGGTATTGAACATCGTATCTTTGCCTTAAGGGCTTACTTACAAACATCTATGATTTTAGAATGTATATTTTTCCTAAAATTGTATTCGTTCGCGACTGAGACGCTGTCACGATTATTTTAGTAACTTCTGGTTGCAAAGACTTGATTTCAGCTTTTCGAATGAGGGGGAGAGCTTTCATGTAAATCAAATGATGTAAAACGAACATAACGCAATTTAAAGAATAGAATGGAAAATGAAGTGAGTTTCCTCCAATCATAAGAGAATTTCAAACATACAACATCTGCATTAATTAATTACTAATTCAAATTCATGAAACAAATTAAGACGCGAACAGTCTTCGACTTATAGATTTCTAAGAACAAATTAGAGGTAATCTAACAACAGACAGGAAAAGGAGGAGGCGAGGTGGGTGCGACGGAAATAATGACCCGTACGCCTGCCAAACGTCCCTTGGCCTCCTCAATCATATCTTCATACTATGCGCTGCTGACTACGAGTCTCACAGTTGTTATGAGATCTGTTCTTCTTCCGTGTACGATATTTCTTCGTCTTTTCGAACGTATACAGTGACTCGCTAACTGCGCTAATGCACAACTTCAAGTTTTAGCTCATAATATCTTTCCAATTTTTAGATTAGTGATGAAATTTTCATGCAAAAAATGACAGTGAAAACAATGCATTATTTTGTAACTGTATAGTAATAAAATGAATGGTTCGGTTTTAACATAAGTTCACTTTGAAAAATTGAATGCAACAGATTCTTGCAGTCTTTAAATGGATGAAATCTATGCATTTGTGCACAAAACGGAGGAAAATGAAAAAATCATCCACAAATTTTCATTAAACTATGACCATGAATGTCAAAATAAGGTATCTTTTAACGGTCTTTTCTAGAAATTGAGACTGTGATGGTCAGTGGGATTCGTTCTAAGACAATACCTCGGCATGGCAAACAAGACTGATAAGGTCTTATCAACATCCGTGTGTGATAAGATGCGATAACGCGAACACTACGCCCTGACTCACATCGACTAACTCTACGCGACCTGCGCCACTCCGCCGTTATTCTTTCGCGTTCAAATCGCAGTTCTCTAGGAGTCGCTTCAGTTTCTTTTTCGACTGAGTTTTATTGCTGCAATCTGTGCTTAAGTTTATGGTGCAGTTCACAAGACAGGCGTAGCATTTGGTGTAATTCTACTTTGAAGTGGGACTTTCCCACCGAATAAATCTCCATCCTGAATATAGACTTGCAGAGCAAAACTGATAACTATCTGCACGTTGATTGTGTGAAATGGAAAAAGTTTCAAGTACTGCAGTTAAAACTAAGATAGTTGGATTTAAACCTGAAAAATTTCTTCGTGCGCTATCCCAAGATACACTGGCTTCCCAACGTACCGAAAGAACTGAAAATTAGCTGAATGCACTTACAGTACATATAGTAACGCGTACCGATCGAAAAATTATGTAAATTGGAGATAAATTTGAACTGAACTGTCATTTTGAATACTGGAGCATAATGGCTTATTTTGCTTCTTCGTACCGCTGCATTTGTTAGTGGACAATACGTGTGAAGCAATCTTCAAAGAATCGGTGTGCAGTACATCAAGCAAAATTTGTCCATTACCTTCGAGATTTTTTCGATAAATATTCTTTTTTGAGTGGAGAGAAATATTGTGGGTTCCCTACAGCAAGAATTGAGTCATTTGTCTGTCAGTATATTATAACAACTAATTTGATGCAAAGAAACGATTTAATTTTCAATGTAGATCTAGCTTCAAGACGAAGGGATAAATGACTGAATCAAAAGTAATAATTTATTTTCGAAATGAGTTGTACTAACTTGACTAAAGAAAACTGTGTAAGTTATGACTATGTAATGACGTGATTTCATGGGATAATTAAGTGTACATGAAGAGCTATAACAGGAGTAAACAATTAGTGCAATCCCGAGGAGAGAGACACACAGAACTTTAGCAGCCGAGTCCACAATAATGTACGACAATTTTGTAACACGTGAGCAAAGAGCCAAAAGTCAATATTCTGCTCTTTTTCCTATTAACATTAATCGAAAGTAGGTAAAATATTCTAATATAACCCGCACTAAGTTGACAAACCTCAAATGGCTGCTTCTACGCATAGCACAAATCAAGTCATTATGTACACACTAGAGGCCAGAATCTTTCAGTTTGGTGAGCAAGAAGAAGTCTGCTTCCTCTGAACACCATTAAAACTTCTGCCATATCACACTCGTATTATGATCTTATTAGGATTTTATTTGTGTCATTTGCCCACAAGACAACTCACTGAATGTAAGCATTTTTACATATTAGCATGACCGGAAATATTTCAGTTTGCACAAAATATGATACCCTTCAGTGTATCCCGATAGAGTACATTGCTAATGTAATGAACGCACCATCTGTGCTGCAAAGTTTATTTCAAATGCAAGCTAAAAGCTTTCATTGAATTTCGTTTCACCAAGAAAAGATTATTATCTTTCATATCGGAAGGACCTAAGAAATTTTTTTAAATCTTGAAATACAACCTCAGAACTTTCTCGAGCTTGAAGTACTTGTATGCAATAATTGGAAATGAATGCCTCAAAATGGGTAGAGATCCCAGAATCTTTTCCGTGAAATTAAAAATCTGTCTCGTGGAGCAATATAGAAATAAATTTATCCACCGAACAAACTAATGTTCCCTTGCTGTTCATATCACATTTATAATACGTTGTAAAGATAAATCCTGGTAAATATCACACTTCCAGGAAGTCAAGGTTGCTCTCATATGTTACTTGGGCGCGACACTGAGGACATGGTCGAGGTCTGAAGGTGGAGTCACTTTCGATATGAGCAAGGGCGCGAGGAAGGGTACATAGTATTACATTCTTATCGTTGTACTTGAGACTCGCACTCAACCGCCTGTGACCGGATCGCACGAAGACTATTCTAGCTTAGTTATTCTTCGAAAAAATCTTGGTAAAAATGCATTCAATTCCACTTTTACATGATAATACAATTTCTGACAATATGGTAAGAGATGAGAGCACTAGCGGCTTCGTTGCTATCTAACTCTGGTATCACAAATCAGTCTTTACACTTCTTAAAGACGGGTTTTATGCCCTTGCCTTTCCGTCATTTCGATGCTTTTCAATGTCCATTTTAAACTCTAGCATCGCACACCAGCTAGAAGTTACGCAGAGCAGTACGAGTGGTTACTACAATAGTTTTTTGAAATGTACTATTTGCGATCGATTATCAGTAAACAACGCTGATCAATACCAAATAATTTTTTACTGTTCCGATCGACCATAGTTAATTAACAGGCTTGATTGGTACCATTTGCCTCAAAATTTGAAATAAATAAACCCCAATGACGAGAGTTTCACGTTACCTATATTAGAGTCAATGAGTGACAACAAAAAATAACGGACGCAGAAGTTTAGTGACAGGACAATACGAAGGCCTGTTGAACTCAAAGCAGCTCACCAGGCAAAATGTTCGAGACAAATAAATGTCACATCACACTCTGCCAAAATTACATTTTTAAAATGGCATTTCAACTGAATGAGGCAAGAAACAATAGCTACCGTAGCTACCGTAATCGATGTCGATTACGAAAGCGAGTCTAAATCTGCTGCTCTTGGTAGACCTTTACCAGTTCGAACCGGGTTGCGCAATGTAAAAATGTCTACAGCAGTGTGGAGGCAAATCATCGGGGGCGATACAGCTGATAAATCTCATTTTCTGTTACATTGTGTACATGCTTTCACAAAAGTAAATAATATTGATTATGTGTTGAAGACATAAGGGATTTTTAGTCATTTAGTGAACTGAGAACGCATATATTCTGTCGTACTTCACATCACATTTTTCTAAATTTTCCTCGGAACAGAGTTTGTTAAACGTTCCATAAATCAGCTTGCTATTTTTTAAAATTTTAATTAGTTAATTATTGATACTAAATCGATGATAAAAATGATTCCTACTGTTCACATTTACACGAGACTGATTTGTGTGCTAATAGAACAGTTCACAGTAGGGGCATTAAAAGAGGTGCAAAAATTAATGGCATTCCAGCGTCAAATATACGTCTTCACTTACTCGATAAAACTAATTCTGATGGCTTTTACGTATCAGCAGTCCTGGAAACACGGCTTATCTGTAACTACGGATTTGTATTCCATAATTTTTTCACTGCCTCTGGCCTGGTGACCAAGGTGTTTTACTCCAAACAATCGCGACGCACGTCATCTTGTGCCTCGGTTTTCAAATGCCTTGTGCCGAACTCGAGCCTGACAAGCAGAATCTTGTCGTTCAATATCCTGATTGTGTTTTTTTCCTCAGACGCTATAATTGTACCATAGTTTCTGAAGTCCTTGATAGTAATTTCACGGAAATATATCGAAGATAGTAGGAGTGAGAGCACTTTTTTGTGAGCGTTGCCAGAAAGTTCATCAAGATGGCCGGTCCGAGATTATCGTACAGGTACTCTCGTCTCAATAATGAGACAACCAAGTTCCTGACATACGTTATCATCGTCTTCAACATCATCTTTGCGGTGAGTTACGATCCTCGTCTTGGTACCTAGCTTAAGACTGACTACAGCAACTGACGTTTTCTCTCCCATATTTTTTTCTGGAAGCCTGCAATAGTAATCTTATAGAGCAAACTGAGCAAAAAAGCATTAAGTAAAATAAAATTATGCAAACGAAGAAAATTTTTTGTAAATTTCTAGGAATCTTATGGAGTTTTGTAGTTCATTTGTAAGCAACCTCACAGATAG
This sequence comes from Platorchestia sp. MABIK, assembly GCA_014220935.1. Classification (NCBI taxonomy): domain Eukaryota; kingdom Metazoa; phylum Arthropoda; class Malacostraca; order Amphipoda; family Talitridae; genus Platorchestia; species Platorchestia sp. MABIK. Next base: position 71,696 of record JACJUY010000562.1, on the reverse strand, counting down.
GGATCGTTAGGACTAAGGTTCCCAAACGGAAACATTATCTTGAATAACGTTCGTGAAAGGCCCACAGTCAAGTGAAAACAATTTGGAATTGAAAATTCATTTAACAGCTTAGCGAGTTTCGGGGCTAACTCAGTGTCAATATCCAATAGCTTTATCATATCAGGGTTTTGATTGAATTATTACCAAAAAGTAAAAGATGAACGCGTTCAACTGTTAATTCTTTTAAATACCTATATCCTGTTCATATAATACCAAGACAGCCCAAAACACCGTTTGCAGAATTGTTACTATTTATTCATTGTTGTACAAATTTTTTGTCCTGGTTGTGCTCTGTGTGGGGTATTAATGATAATAAAAGGCATTCGCAAACAGCAGAGCGCACGGCCGTTCTTGAGAACGCAAGCAGTGTGTGGTGGCTCTACCATAAGAAAGATAATTATTATCATTTTGAAGCAATAAAGGAATTTGGAAGTAATCGGGAGTGACAATCAGTTGCGAGGTGCATTCATGGTATCTAATCAGTATTTTAAGATATATGACTTACCTTCCAGTTAATGACATAAGTATGTCAAAACAATGCTATTTAATAAATAAAGTAGGAAATCTTGTGCTGTAAAGTTTGTTTGCGCCTGCTTTCTCTCTCCGAAGATCAGTGTGTCATTCGATTAGACATTTTTACAAATTCTTTTGCATTGAAATCACTATAGTGAAACATGCACAAGAGCCTAAAAAAGAGAACCCAGTGGACATAAACGTAGAATTCTTCAAACAATTACATTGGCGTTTGCAATTTCAAGCCACAAATACTTTGTGGAAATATTTGAGCCATGTTTGTGTGCAACAACTTATTGTATGAAAATGAGAAATATACATCAAATGATAAACTCAATCCCAAAATGCAAAAAGAGCCTAATGCAGCCTTTCGGATCATTTCTTATACTTATTTTTCACTGAAAGAAAAAAAGGCGATGTTTAGAACATATGAAATTTGTGCCAATTGCCCATTTCTCATATTTATACAAAGTATTTATATTTACTGTACCGCAGGTGCTCGGAGCTATGATGATAGCACTGGGCCTCTACATGCTATTCGAGAGTGACTTCAGACGCTGGATCATTGACCTGGGTATGGAGCAGTACTGGGTGGGTGTTTACATCCTTCTTGCCGCCGGAGTCTTCACCATGCTGCAGACTTTCTTTGGAGTCCTGGGAGCTTATCAGAAAAAGCGATTCATGCTCTTGTTGGTGAGAATTTAAACTAATAACCTATTTCTCTCTACAAATGGTCGTAATATTCATCCTTCATAAAAGTTCCGAACTAGATAGCTGTCAATTATGATTGAACACTGTTCGTCAAGGTGTACTGCAGAACTGTTGAACGATATCAGCCTAAATAGTACAAATGGGTATAATAGGCACATGAATGTATGTAATCAAGTGAGGATTTGCCAAAAGTAACTGCGTAATGAACCCATAAAAAGCGCTTATTGTGCGATACATTTAGGAAAAAACAATTGAGATGTTCTTAATTGATCTGAAATTCAAAACGGTGAGAAAGAGCTGTTAAAATGACATCTGAGATCGGCTACGTCTATTGAAATTGGAAGTATAACGTATGATGGTTCGTGGAGGTAGAGACAGAACATGGGTTAAAAAATATCACATGCACGAAAAATGACTTGTATAAATCCTGCCATACACTAACAAACAAATAAACTTACATCTTAAAAATGTACTTACACACACAAGCTCGGAGAAAAACTAATTAAAAGTTGAATTTTTCAATTTTAAAACTTCCACACCTGCTTCGCAACAATGCATCAGTAACACCATTTCATTTCAGCCATTGTTAAGTCTGCGCTAATACTGGATTCAAAAGTTTTGGTAATGAGTCTGACAAAAAATTTGACAAAAGATTTGCTAATGAGACGGATGACAAACATGTGTGAAGAAACGGGTCCAGTTTTTTACTTCACTACTGAACGTTTTCTTCGGTTCCGTAGAAAACTGAATCAGTTAAAATAGAAAGTGCAATTGTTTCTCCCGTAAACATAGCCACTAAATGCGCTTTTAGAATTTTAAACTAAGATGAAATGAATTGCTCTCTTGAAAAATTTCATCCTCTCTTTAATCTGGGAAGTATTTTCCTAAATAAAGAGATTGGAAAGCGATTTGAAAGCAAGGCAGTTCAAGATTTGCCATCTAAAAACCTTTGAATTACGGTGCATGAGAACCTATGTCATGTTATTACCATCAGTACGTTTTTTTGATGGTCCACTGCAGTTCACCTGGGAACCAACCAACTGCAGTTGTTTACATTTTTCCGTCAGCGTGTTTACTTGCATAATTCTAGCGGCTACTTCATTTCATCCGGTGATCGGCTTTACTTTGTCAAGGAACTAATTAGGTTGTGTTTGTTTACAGTTCGCCGTCAGTATGTTCATCTGTATTGTTCTGGAAATTTCCGGGGCTGTCTACATGCTCAAAAACGGTTTGAGTTACTCCAACATCGAGGTCTGGCTGTACGACCGCTTCATGTTCTTCATCAGCGTATACGATGTTGATGAGCAATCCAAGAGAACAATGAGCATCATTCAAGAATGGGTGAGAGAACATGTTTTTATTCTCAAAACCTTTGAAATTGCTTTCTCAAATATAGAACAAATGAAAACGTTGTAAAATGATAGCATTGAACACTGACCGCCGACATTATGAGCACACACTATGTAGTTGAATATTTTCTACCGTTCAGTTCATTTAGGTGAATCAAGCGACTCTCAAAACAAACAAAAAAAAACATCGGCATCTTAGGATGCTTTATTACCAATCAAGCCTGATACATATGATCTTGAGCATTGGTTTTTCAAATGTCTTAATAACTTATAACTAACACTATATATAGGACACCATGACGGTTCCCCCGTAAAGCCGGTACCCATTTCCGACACCTGGGTTGAGTGGGGTATTGTGCTTGAGCTTTCCCTTATACCCAACGGGGAAAATCGCCGCGCCAGCGCCGGGATACGAACCCTCGTCTCCAACATACAAGGCCGATCCCTTAACCACTGTGCCACAGCGTTTTGAATTTAAACAATAGGCTCATTTTTTAAGAATGGAACTATAAAAGGCTCACCCATCTTGGAAATTTTATTCAGTTTTTACGTTGAACAGGTCGGGTGCTGCGGAGCGAACGGTGTGTACGACTACGTAAAGTGGAACAAAGTCATCCCGAGTACTTGCTACGACCCCGTCAACGGCAACGCATGGTGAGCTCAGTCACCGTCATCCACCGCAACTTGCAGCTACTTCGCTTGTCTCACTCTTAACTTAAATTAAGTGTACACATATTAAGTTTACATATATGGATGTGAACCTGGGAACCGAACTATTAACCCAAAACTAAACTAAAAATGCTTAGTTATGTATGAGAGTAAAATCCGTGGAGTTCATGTGTTACTGTCTCAGCTGATGCGTGGAATCTGAATTTTTCAACGAGTTACCATGACTAAACTTTCGCTATTTATTGAATACCAGGATTAAAATAATTGCCATGGTTGCTGGACATTAATTTTTTTCGCAAAAATTATTGTCATTCCATTTTGTATCAGTCAATGCTTAGTCGAAGAATAATTTTTTACCTTCGTCTGATCCCCTTCAGGATGACAAAACAATGAATTCTAAACGAATTCTATTCATTCAGCAGGTAAAATCTCCTTTCATTTTTAAGATAAATTAATAAGTAGGGAAACCTACTTCAATTCTACATTATCGTAAGTAAATTTTGAAGGCCTGAAGGACTCAGCTTCGCATTTGGAGTTGGCTCGAGAGCTCTCGCAAATTAAATCAACATATATGCCCTAGATTGAGATGCGATACATATGTAATGATTTTGAGCAGCTACATCTCACTAAATGTCTCCAGGATATGAAATTTCATAATAATTTCAATATTCAAACTGTGTAAAGTCTATGTTTTAAATCTATCATTATCATGTCTACATGTAGCCAAGCGTTGCAATAGTTCACTCATTTTTCAGCATTCCAATGCTTTTCTAAATTTACTTTTGTACACAAAATTTCTGCTTGGTAGGGAAGCTTCTCAATTTGAGTGATAATAGTTTCATTTTGTAACAATTGCCAATGTATTATTTCTAATCTTAGAGAGCATGTCTATTAAGAACCACTTTGCCGCCGCAGGTACAAGTCGGGCTACGGCTACGTGGGATGTGTGCGTGGCTTTACCTTCTACATCGAAGGCATGACTGGCTGGATCAGCGGCATCGCCCTCACCCTTGCCTTCTTGCAAGTACGTCAGCTCCGATCCTAACTTCATTCGTTAGAATCAGTGCAACAAAAAACACACAATTATTTCAGTGAAGTTTCTATCGTTATATGTGCCGAAATAAAAAGAGTCAATTTTCAGGAGATGGTGTTCCATTTCCATATCTTTCTATTTATTATTTTCTCTTCGTATCATTGCATGCTGTCATAAAAAACTAAGTGTAATCACATATCGCTTTCAATTCAATCATTCCATTTTGCATCACATTAATGATTTGAGAAATAAGAATGCTCATAAATCCAAATTTTGCACATTTCCTTTCATCAAAACAGGATGTAAAGCGTCTTTCAGATAAAACTCATGAAAGTTATAATGGTAAAAATATTTCATAATCATAGAACTCGGAATTAATTTTAAACACTCCCTCACATTCTAAATGAACTAAAGCAGTATATGGGGGGAGTAAAATATGCCTCGTTAAACCTGTATACTCAACATTTTCCTTGAAAACAATTAGAGTATCATTCCTCATTCGCTTGTTGCTTGAACCCATGACCGAATAAAATAGTCTCAAGCCACTCTTCGCTGCCAACAATAGAATGCTGAGAAAATATTTCATCACTTCCTTGATTTGAATAGAAGCGCGTTAATTTTACATGAGTCTCGACTGTTTTAGTAAACGAGACGAATGTCTAAACTACTGTTAAAGATTGTGATGAATTAAGTGATGGATCTACCGAAATTTTTATTGAGTTAGGAGGGAATAGCACAAACGGAGTATGAATTCAGTAATTGCAAAAGAAAACTCACGAAAAATTGGGCTTCTTTTTGACTAAGTACTTGACAGGTGTATCGAATACACCTGTCCTGAGGTGTATCACCGTGTATTCCATGGTGCCCTGAGGTGTATCACACACTCAGGGTACCATGGAATACACGGTCTTCAAAAAGTCTCCTAGTACTTATTTATATAATAATGTTACATGTTTCATAAGATATTATATAACTTTGAAAGAATATGTTAGACTTTACAAAAATTAATCAACTTTATAAGAGGTGTTGAAAGCTTCGTCTTTCATTTCCAACACATAAGCTGTCTGTTGTCTATTTCATGAAATGCATGTCGACCCGCTGAAGGGTACACAGTGATACAAGAACAGTGGCTGACACCCGGCCTCTCACGCAATTTTCGCCAAGTTGCAATAACGTAGAAGGAATGAAAATTTCAATGATAGGACATTTGTGAACTATAATAGATCTTTGCGTGGTGTGTCAACGCAAAGAGAGTATCGGCTAATGAGCTTAGAATACTCACTGCGGGCATGCTTTTTCAACGCCCTGTGTGAACAAATGACCTCGGTTCACCAGTCAGCAGGCCACCTTATGGCTGGTGGCAGGGTTGGAAAATTATTATCGGCTACTAACAGCTTCGCTTTCACCTACGCAGGTTTTCGCTCTCATCGCCGCTCTTCTTCTCTCAATGGCCAAGAACGAATTCAAGAAGAGCACCATGAGCCTCAACCGTTAATCGAGGGGCCGGTTTGCAACATCTTCCAGCGGATGGATTTAAAGAAAACAGGATCATAAAAAAATTAAAAAATCTTATCATTTAACTACTGAACCAAGTTTGAAATGATGACTTAATTTTCAATCAAAAACTTACCGTAAATAACAGTCCTGAAAAGTTTAAGTGCTACAAGTGATGCTCGTAACACCGACTTTCTTCTGCAGCAAATTCCGCTCTGCTAAGCACGCTGCTTCAATGTTCTTTCTGTACATGTAATTCTAATTCATGCATTGATAGTAATAGTACAAAATATTGACAGTTTCTGTGAAAATATTTAAGTTGTATACTCGTGATTTACTTCTCGAAGAACCCTGAGAATCGTGGGTTCAGTTTTCGAGCTTGACAATATGAATTCAATCGAGTAATGACTAACGATATATTACGTCTCTCAACTTAGCGCTGTAGAAAACATAGGACCAAACGTTTTAGCCCCTTAATTATATTTTGTATACCTTCAATGAACATTAATTCTATAGCATAAAAATTTCATCATGTAAATTTCGTATCTTCATTCCTTTAGTATTTACTATTGTATCACTCATGACAAAATAGTTCACATTTTCCATTTCAAATAATTTTCATGTTTCCGATTTAAATTAGTTTTGGATTTTTTAGGATTCTGTTTTAAATCCACAATTGAGAGAGGAAATCATGTACTAGGAAGTTAAAGGTCATCGGTGAGCCATTCGTCAGATGCCTTTGCAAAGGTTTGTGGTTCGGAATTGGAATCATGTTGAAAAGTGCAAGGCAGAGAAAAAAACTTCTTCGTTGAATTTATAGGAAACATTTAAAATGGAGGCAAAAATATTTGCAAGAAATGCAATTCGTTTTTATACAACGATTCAACTGAACAACCCTGTACGATCGTCTTGTACTGTGCCAAATTTCTAACTAAATACGCACACGACACTCGTTTCACCAAACCGTATGCCTGCATTGACACGCTCCATGGACAACTGGACGACATCAAGGCAGCAGGAAAGCTGCGCACACATGAGCATATATTTATTTCATCAATATTGAGTTGGTGACTCTCTGTACATTATACACTTTATGCCGTTGTTGATCCTCTCTGATAAGAGTGTCGCACTGTCTTTTACATGTTTTCGTTAACGTCAATGTTCCTATGAAAGCTATGTCAAAGCAATATTTTTGTCTTACTGAGAAATGAGGGAAATAATATTTTTCCAGGTGGAATAACGCTCGAGTGGTGTAAAACCAGTTTAGTTTTTCATCCATTCTTCGTGTAGGTGTGTGTTTTGTGTCCCCAAGTTTATGTAATTAATTTTCACGTTTCTTGCTGACCAGAAAAAATTCGGATGTATACCAACAAATTTGTTTGGTTTTTGTTCCTTAACGGAATACGTTGTCATTCGTTCAGTTGAATAACATCATATCTAAAGGGAGATAATTTTAATTTGTAAAGCTATTAATTGATACTGTTTACTCGGGAAAATGAAAATAAAATAACAAGTTTGTGCTGCCAAAAACTATCAAATGGTGATTTAAATTTGATTGCGAGCATTTAATTCAATGTTTTGAAGGCATTAAGGACTTCATAAATTTAACTTTCCACTTCATTCTAAGATGAGTCTTTCCATAGAGACGAAGTACAACTTAGTAAATAAACTAAGTCAACATTTGCCTTCACGAATCATTAGAATTAGTTTCAGAAGTGTAGATATATTTTGTATCGTGACCTATCTCTTGATTTTTTTACTACTTTTATAAATATTTTAAGTCAAACATTTTTCATTTTCCAATGAATTATTATTCTACCTATAATTTTCCCCTCGACAACGGTTGTTTCAGGTTACAAAGCTCGGCTGCGTGCCCTTGCCTGTCTGCGAACAAAACAGATTCAAAATGTAGACATTTCGCCCCCCAAACATTGAATGTTTTGATCCAAAACCTCAGGACATGGTTTCATTTCATTTTATAATAATTGAAGGCAATTTGACCCGATGTCAAATTTCGAGCAGTGAGTGAATTTAGTAAATACTACCACAGAGGACTCTTGATGTGTTAAAGAGAAAACATTCTGTGTAACTTATGCCGTGTTTCTGAACTGGTTAGAATTTCAAGAAAAAAATGATAATCACTTAAATAATAACATTACATTGCTGCGTCTAGGAACTAGCTACGTTAATAAAGTGAGTTTTATGCTAAAAAGAAATATAAATGCATGTTAGAACAATGACAATTATGAAAATAAACGATGGACATCACGAACGTGACATCGTAATCGGGCAGCCGAAAAAGATAAAGCCGTAGTACATCGTGTAATATTCTAAGCTCCTCCATAACATGATTTCTACTCTATATAGGCTCAAAGAAGCAGAGTTTCTTCAGTAGAGACGCAAGTTCCATCACACGAGTTTCATCTATCGTCTGAGTTTTTCGAGGGCAGACGAGATGAGGGCTGTGACCCTTTCCTTGACGCCAGCACCTGAGGGCGCTTTGTTCAGTTGTAACTCCGATGAGCTTACGCCTGCTCACACAAAATATTCTTCACGTTCAGCCCATGAAACGATGAAATAAATAGTTTTGTTTTGAAGTCAATATGCGTCGAAGGGAAGATTTTATAGTTTTTCAATAAATTTTAATCCAATGTCTTAAAATTGTTTGATGTCTACATGGTATTCCTCTGTGGTCTTCAGGGATGTTAATCAAGATGCTATCCTTCATTAAATGAAATACGAATCCCTTTGGAATTGTGGAAATGAAGTGACGATGTTCTTGAATCGATTTCAATAGCTGAATTGCATTTTCAAAGAAAGGAAATAGCCGAGCAAAACTGAAACAATCATGCTTTATAAAACGTTCGGAAAGGTAACCTATGACAACTTCTGAAACAGAAGAGAATATTTCTTATTCGGAATAAAATATTCAGCTTTGCTATTGTATAATCGCTGACTGGTCATAAAAACACCCATTGCAATGCCGCCATGTAGAGTTCATTCGTTCAATGACTGGGAAAACTCTTCATTTCTAGTTATTTGAAGATTGACGCCCATTATCGCAAGAACTTATCGCTCACGAAATGTTTGGAGCTCCGTAATCATATTACATATTTTCGCGTGGTTTCATTTGTGAACAGAGAATGGAGCTGGCATTGAATGTAATTATAGATGGATTCCTCATGTGGAAAGAGGATTGCATGCAACTTCCTTCATACATTGCTGTCTAGGTATAAAAGCATCCAACAAAAATATCTATCACTTGCATTTGACATGACTCACCAAGATTGACTTCCGATCCTTTCCTGTACGTGGTGCCTGAGGGCGTGAACGACAGCGCTGAAAAGGCGTCTGACTGCGCCAGGCTCGTCTCCTCGTTGTAGAGCTCGAGCTGCAGACGCTCCAGCGCTGCTCACAGCAGGCATTTGACACGAGGTTTTGCGGAGCTCGGACTTCACGGAGTCCTTAGAACTTAACAAACGAGAGTGACTTTCTAACCATAACGTATTTCAAAGTTTACTGATGAAATGAAAAGAGCATAAAAATACGTTTAAAATTCGTTCATTTGGAATCGAAGCGACGATGCCTCGCCTGTTTAGTCAATTAAAAATAACTTACGAACATGTCCAAACACGACACGTATGTAACTGATAGGAAGAGAAAACTACTGTAGCACAAAAACATTTATATTCAGCCGTAACTTCAACATCGTAACTTCAACGCAATCAAATCTATTTGCTTCCATTCCATGTCTTGCATCAATCGCAATTGTTACTACCAGGGAGACGAACTTTAATGCATAGTCAATACCTATTCAGCTCTCTGGCATCCATGTTCGCTCATGCAGTTGCCGGATGGACTAAATACCATGATGGTCCTTCAATTTTGAAATGTAAAATGAGCAAAATGCCTTATGTTGCCATCCACGGAGGAGATCTATTGCATTCTCATTTTAGATATTTACAGGAAACAACGGCATCAATTGCAGAATATTTAGAATGAGTATATGTAGGAGACCAGTATCAATCTAAAAACAAATATTACCCATAACATAATATAGGAAATGAAATAGGATAAATTTAGGGTAACATAGCTTTGTAACCTTTCAAAAGGTCCATCTCGTCCATCTCGGTGTTCTGAATGAGGTGTAATTCTCGCCAGAACTTATTGGTGAGCTTCCGCCTCGCGTAGTTGGCCTCGATCTCCTGCTTTGTCCGCGGCACTCGACAGCTCATCACGCGGCACAGCAGGCACACTGCGAAAGCATCTGGACGTACAATTGTGGAAGCAGATAAATTTTTGAGTTCCTGGCTAAACTTTATTGATGAGTTATCTTTGGTCTGAGACATTATAAAAATGAGCGCTACAGCTAGCCACAAAAAATCATACAGAAATCTAAAACAGAGACCAATCCAACCTATTGATTTATTTCCTTCAAAGTAGGAGATAAATTTTCATCCTGCCTTTGTCTCCATAATCCATCTCACAATTTGGGTAGTTCACTGTGTAAATTGAGCATTGCGGGTCGTATCTGTATGTATTATACAACCTCGGTGACAAGAGGTTTCAAATGGCGGCGGATCAAGCTGGCATTTTATGCAAAATTTTTGGATTCAGGGAGTTGAAAACTGTGAGGTATAAACTTTGGAAGAAGCAGGAAAACGTAAAATGACCATTTTTTACGAATACCAAATATTTCAAAATTCCTTAGTTTTTGAAGTATTAAGGTTTCAAGTTCAAACTTTCAGGATTAGTTTGTCACATTTTCGGGCCTCAAAAACGTAAACTCCAAGTTAAATTATTACTTTCAATCCAACAACACAGTGTTTACGAATCCGTTCACGCTGCGACATAGTGTCGATCTCATTTCATGTTTGTCAAAGGAAGAAAGAGTGTATATGCATATGGCTTACGGTCGGGCCAACGGCAATACTAGAGACACAGCTAGGTTGTATCAGAAGTGTTTTCCCAATCGATACTTGCCCGGGCATCGCTTGTTTACGAACATACATATGTACATTGTCGTCTACGCGAACAAGGAAGCTTCAATGAAAACAGGAGAGGTTATGGGCGATCCAGAGAATTATGTGATGCAATTGAGTAAGATCAGAGAAGTTACTTTTCTTAAGGCGAATGATCATTAGGAATTTAAAAACGAAGAATGCACCACACATT
>JACJUY010000562.1:48078-59753 GCA_014220935.1 Platorchestia sp. MABIK | reverse complement strand
AAACCGGATCTTAATAGCGCCAATAGTTCATACCCATTGCAAATTTACTTGTAGATTTCATTGTGCCTATGTATTTTGTATAGAAGACTGATTTTCTATATTTTTTTTTACTTGCGGACTGCTAACTGAAGATGGAGCTGGTCTCCGAAACGTTTTATAGTACTGACTTAGTTTTGAATAGATAGGTTGAGTAAGATGTGCTGCAATACTTCCGTGACAGGCCTCATGCAAGCACTCGAGCTGCAGCACGTGACTTAGGAAAACCAAACCACGTTTACGTATAGCATATTCTCAATGACTACAATCTTCATCTTCATCATTTAAATATAATTCAGGATCTGCTCTCGAGTACAGTTTGCGTGTTGAGGCCTGAGGCAAGAATAGGACGATGAACATTTCTTGAAGCCTGTTCTCTTTACCACTAAAGCCACTTTTACGTGAAACGGAACGTTCAAAAAACCTTAACTGGCAAGAGGATAGTCCTTTTGCATTTGTATCGATTTAACTGCGAACATCGGTTTAGTATCAATGAGTGGGTTAGTATGGTCGGCGACTACTATCTTAGTGGTCCATATCTGGTGCAGTGATCTGTAAATCGATCAGTTTATACAACATTTCTGAGGAATGTATAGACTGAATTGCTGGAAAATGTACCTCTAGGTATTCGCCGTCGAATGTGGTTCAGCACGACGGAGTTGCGGCCTTTAGCACATAACTATTTGAACGACGCCTTTCCGAATAGGTAGACAGGGCGTAGTAGACCTGTGGTATGGCCTCATAGACCTCAAAGCACTAGTCTTTTACATTTATTCGTCTGGAGACACGTGAAATCTTTGATTTACGAAACACTGGATAAGTCCGAGATGGATCTCGTAGCTAGGACAGCGGTCGCTGCAAGCAACATAGCAGGAGAACCAAGACTTTTGTAACGTGTCCACTCACTGTCCAGCAATTCATTCAGAAGAGGTACCAGGCTTGCAATGACGCAGGGGCAGACATTTCCAACAGTTGTTGTAAAGTTTATATGCTAAATCCTGTGTTTCTCTTATATTCTTTTTACTCATGAAAAAATTTTTCAGAGACGGAAATGCTACAAACTAGGCATCAAAGTCAAACTTCAAACCTCATTGTCTTGGAAATTAAGGAGTTTTGAAATATTGGGTATTCGTGAAAAAGTTTTTATAATACGTGTACCTGCCTACTGTCAAAGTTTGTGGCTTCATTTCTTAACATCCTGTATACGAGTATGAGTACAGTATCTTCTTACTGAGAATCCCTTCTCACATAGCTCAGGCAGCTCAGAGAAACGTAATGTGTTGAGGAACGGTTAAGTGAGGTGAGCTCAAATTGTCATAAGCTCCTTAATTTTTTTCTTTGCCTTTGGCAGTAACGCGAGTGGAATTTATGCGTGCAGTTACGCGTGTAGATATTTTTACCTTAAAAAATAATTGATTCTTTTGCAGCTCCTGCATTCTTGCAACTGCTTTGAATTAAACCAAATTTTCATAGTTAAAAATAACAGCGCACCTCATAATTTACTCATGATAGAGACAGAAAACTGGGATGGAGCTGTTATCGAAAACACATTTTCTTTAGCTTTGGTTTCAATTCTTATAGCATTCAAATTTGTAATTCTTCGGCTCTAGGTCATGACAAATACAAAACCCAGCCTATTATACTACGAGTAGCTTTCGAAATGAACTTGAGTTAGTCTTTAAGAATAATGAGTTTCATTCATAAATCAGCATATGCATACATTCTTCGATTGTATTCATAGGTTTAAATTGGCTAATGCGATGAACTAATTTGAATCGTCTAAGAACTATTTAATATTCATTACCGACATTTCCGATACATGTTTTTCAAATTGCATTACGACATGACGCAGTATCCGATCTCACCCTCGTAAGAGACACCCGATAACTGTTCTAGTCTGCAGTCGTTGCTCGGTCTGCTTTTCCAATTATACCAATAACAGTCGTTGTAACTTCGAAATATTCGTGCTTAACGATATTAGCCTGTATAGTCTTTTAAAGCCTTTACGTATCACTGCCAATAATTTACAGACTTCAGTTATTCTTCTTTGTTTCTACACAAAGATATTTACAAAACTGAATAGTGTGTCGCCACCCGCTATAGGGAAGAAATGAGCAGCCCTGTCTTCATGGAGAGACTAAATTTAGAAGTAAAAGGAAGAAAAGGGAAAACATGACAATCTTTTATGATGTGTGTATAATTTTTAGTCTATTGATGGGCGGACCAAGTTGGAGAAAAATTCATTTAGTCAATCAATTCGATTTTTTCAAAATGCTTATGAACATGTTAGAAAAATTCACCATACATTGATACACCTCTCTTGTTCTCTTGAATTTAAAAAATAGTCGCATACAAATAATTTAAATGAAAACATTTGCGCAAAACCATACCTGACCTGGTCGTCGATACCTGACAGCGAAGTACAAGAACAATAAGCTGGTGTGTTGGAGGTGGATGGGGAAGGGAGTGAAGCACAAAACAGAACTAGCGAGCAAGCCTTAAAGAAAAAATGATAAACCCAAGTAATGCGCATGACACTGCTCAATAGCTAGTAAACAGCACAAAACACACGCGTGTCATACCTACATGGCAGAGATACTCACACACACAGACCTACCTTACGCTGTTTTGACAACACACGTCAAAATTACATAGCATGCAGCACACAAAGAGGTACATCAACACTACGCTGACTTGCAGCAACTAAAAATGAATGAAGAGACAGGGAAAATATGATGGTGAGTATGAAATAGATTTCATCCTTTCGATAAACGTTAGCAAGAGTAACAAAGGCTCAGACTGCAAGTGAAGAAGACCAAGGAGGCGATGGCGATGACGTGCCACCTCCTGAAGGCGCCCCACACCACCTCTTCTTCCCAAGGTCTTTCCGAGTTGTTGGTTTTTGAGAAATCTTCTAGCACCCCACAGCTGCCGTTCTGTGGAGGAATACTCTTAGGCGAAATACATTCGGTAAGATCGTTTCCTGCGTGTATCTTTCTTATCGCTTACACTCAAACACCCTATCTGTAAAAAGCTACACCAGGTGACAAAAAAAGCGATTCCGGTCTCATAAACTCAGTTTACGTAATCAGCCTTACAACAGACACTAAAATGAGTCAAAAAAATACGAGTGTACCACCTGTGGAAGTACAGTTAGGATATGATAGATAACTAAACACGACAATGAGTCAAAATAGAAGTAAATCACTTGGCAAATATATCACCAGACGTAATTTGCAGCATATTTGTTTTCCCCATTGTAATAAGCATTATTATTTTGGAAATCAGGACCGTCGTCATGGGCCTTTGTGAGAGTTTCAAAAGAGTGCCAAGCACAATTCTTAAAATTTCTGTCCTCTGAAAAGCATCATGATTTCATATCTTTTCCGTTGTGGCGATTATGGCAAGTTCAAACCCTTTGCATAAATCAGGGTCTAAGAGCTCGTACAATTATTTATCATTTCGTATTTACGATTGCTGCGTAATACTTGCACAGTTGTACTCTTCATAGACATCTTTAAGTGCATATATCTGACATTTAGGTTCAGTACAAACAGTGTTTTTTTATTCCACCGTTAGCATAGAAGAACAAACTGGGATAATTTTAGCATAAGGATTGGGGGTCATGCTTTATAAATTAGCTTAAAAATGTTCAATTCTGAGATTAAAGTTTCGCTGACGTATCTCGTGGACAATATACTAATGTCGAAGATAACTTCACTAAAATAACATACCGATTCCTTGAATGACAAAAATTGAGTCAAAACAAGTACACACACTATTTTGTGAAAAACGACAGAAAAAATGTGTAATCTATAATTAAAAGCGAAAAACAAATTATGAAGTGAATTGCCCGTGCACTTTATTAGAGAAATACTCATGTTGCGATATTTGCTGTGTGCAGAAACATTTCTATCGTTATGACTACTCACGGAACAAGCTTTGTCCATACTCGCAGAGGATGCTCTCGAACCTTAGTGAAATAAAAATTGATTTTCTGATTCACATCAAAACTGGTCAATATTTTCAAACCTCAATCGGATCAACCTGAAAACTGCAAGGTAGCCCATAAAAATTGTTAAGTCAAAACTCAAACTTCACTAGCATTTGCAAAAAAATAAAAAATAAAATAATATCCCATTTAACTCGTAGAACTTTGTTGAAAAATTTTCAAATGCAAAATTTCAAATAACGTGATAGTCCGATTCATTACGCATTTCTGGTAGGAATTTAGACTGCTTCTGCGGATTTAGGGAGCACCCAGTGCTATAGGCGAGTCTGGACTGGGGCTGCGTTGCACCCGGCCCTGCATCGAGTGTGGGGCCACGCCCTCCACCATTAGCTAAGTAAACTCCTCTGACATGCAAGCTCTGTACGCCAGGGTCCAAACCATGACATGAGGAGGAAAGTTTACACTGCGTATGAGAGATCAACAACGTTTTCACGCAAGCCACTTCTATGAAATAGTGTAAAA
Source organism: Platorchestia sp. MABIK (assembly GCA_014220935.1). Taxonomy (NCBI): domain Eukaryota; kingdom Metazoa; phylum Arthropoda; class Malacostraca; order Amphipoda; family Talitridae; genus Platorchestia; species Platorchestia sp. MABIK. The sequence goes on along the minus strand of JACJUY010000562.1, from coordinate 55,243 downwards.
TTAAGTTAGTAAATTGAATATCCCCTAACGGCGTGAAAATGTGTTACAAGTCAGTGAAGATTACTCTAAAAACGTCTAGTTAGGAATTTAATTCGGACCTTTCTGTTCGAAAAATGTAGCAACGTCAGTTTTAAGTCATTCTTGTCTTTTAAAAGATGGCAAGTAATGAATATGATACTTTATCATGCGCCTTTAAGTTTCAGTGAGATATTCGTTATCTCAAGGTAATTGTTATCTTATTTGCCATGCAATGCTATCACCATCGATTTCATAAGCTCATAGACGCAAACAATTCTGCTCAGTCGACTACCGCTTTGGCCTTTTTTCTTTATTCAAATAATTAGATTGAAATTTATTTTAGAGATATTTCGCGTGACAATATCATTTAAAATCCTTTTCAGATAAAATAACAGTATTGTCCATTCAACAAGTTTTAAGCGTAATATGAAAAGAATAACCAATGTAAAAGGGAAAATTCTATTAATTGCAAACGTTTCGGAATCTCTGATTCCATCCTCAGTGCTGTAAAACAAAGACAATAATTGTAACCAACAAATTGCAAAAACTCTAAGAAACTAATGTCGTAATACATACATCGAAAAATAGTTATGCCTAACTATTAAAAACTTAATTTTTAAATCTTCGAAGCCATACGTACACATGCACTTGAATTTTACTAAACAAACAGGCAATAACATCTACACCAAGAAATAGCACTACACACATACACATTCAAACACCCTTTAATGTACACAGTTGGGGCAATATTTAATTTCATTGCACTTTGATCATTATTTAACCGAATTCTATGAGTAAAAATCAACAAGGATTCCAATATTCTAAGGTCAAATTCATCTGTCGCTTTGCAAAGCGTGGAGTAATTAGAACTTTTAAAATGGTGGTTTGAACTATGGCAATGATCTATGATAGCTGACTGGGAGGGAGATGAGTAGGTATGGGCCACCGTGGTATGGGGCCAAGGAGGTTGAACTGGGTATGGGCAGCCGGTTCTATAGGAGATACCAGAGTGTTGGCTGTGACTAAAATATTGCTGGAGTGATGTACTTCCAACATAGGACTTCAGGCAGTAATTACATTTCTACAAGTAGACACAACCATTTCTCAGGCACTCTTCCAAATGCTCTTTCCTGTTGAAAAATGAACCTATTTTAAAACTACATTTGTAAAACGGCAGCAGGTCATGAAAGTAAAATGAGTGTGTAGCAGGGATAAAAGCTCCTGGATAAAAGCTCCTGTCATGTTTAGATAGCCCAAGAAAAAAGCTCAACGAGCACTTTTTGCTTTGGTATCAAAGTAAAATGAGTGTGTAACAAGGAATCAGAAATTCCGAAACGTTTTCAATTAAAAGAATGTTCCCTTTTACATTGGTTTTCTTTTCATATTTTGCATAAGATTTACAAAAAAACGCGCTATTAATTTTATTTCCGAAATTTTTATTCGTATATTGAAATTCTGACCTTTAGACGCTCCTTGATGTTATTACCGGAAGCTATAAATCCTTCCAACATCTATCTTTTTGATATTATATTAATTGCGTTTCTTGATAAGGTAGTACACAAACGAATTACCGAAATTATTTGCAAAACCATCCAATAATCAGACCGAAAAATAGATAGAAGCCCTGAATTACTAAAAACATCAATATCAATAGCAAGAAACGTCAAGCGCACCGTACATTACGCTACGAAGAGAAAATATTCTAACCAGTGAATGATAGATACGAAAACTATGTGACAAATTAAATAAGAGCAGTGAAGAGAAACCATTTACGCTTAAGTTCACTAAATTGAAACCCGACGTCAAAAACACGTGGCGCCTGCCCGATTACATTTATTAGCCTAAAAGTATTAATTCGAAAACAATTGAAACCATTGTCTAAGGTAGTGTAAAATGTCAAGAGAAAACAGATACAGCAACTGTGTTTGCAACTTTATCGTAAACGTATGTAGATCACTTGGATCATGTTCATGAACACAACTCTTTCACCGTTATGCATACTGATTCCTCCTATACTCTTAACTGCACAAATAGCTTGAAAATAAATTAATTGAGTTAAAAACATTTTTTCTTATTTGTTAAAATTAACGATTTAGCTGCCAGAGTAGTTCTGATAATCTCTTACGTTATTAACGAGTCTTTTTTTGGATTTTACAAACGGTTTTAAAATAAATCGGGTAGCACCCATTTTTTAAAATGGGGCAAAAACTTCCGTTAACAATTATAGGCTGGTTTCTGTACAACCAATGTTTTACAAAATGTTTCAAAAAATGTTACACAAAACAGTCAACGAAATTGCTTACAAAACTGTGTAGTTATTTGAAATGAAGATCATTTTCATTAGCAAACAATATGGTTTTATTTAGAAAAATCAAACAACATAGGCTGTCTCAAGTGATTTTCATCTTTATTTGAATATAGAAGAAGGAAAGCTAATTTTCTCAGTGTCTCTCGTTTTTCGAAAAGCATTTATTTGCGTAGACAATAGCCAATTATTCTCGAAACTGTACCTCTACAGCATCGGAGTAGCTCATGTTGGTTCAAATCACACCTAACACACTAGACAGCAATGCGTTACCATAATGATGTACAATCTGACATTCTGGAAATTAGTCAGAGAGTTCCACGAAGGTATGTCCTAAGACCATTCTTAGTTTAATATATTTATAGTGTAGTTAATTCTGCATTATTTTCGAAATTCTCACTTTCCTGCCGACGAAATCATGTTCTTTTCGACACTTCCTGGTGAAAATCTCTTTATAGTTACCAATAGACGAAAAAGTGAACTGTGAAATGTTTCGATGTGGTTCAAAGCGAATAAACTATACATCAATATACAGTAGATTCAATGAAATACAATATAACCTCTCCTAGCCGGAATACGTTTTTTTTCATACAACGATATTGATGATGGTCAGAGTGACGAAACCAACTACCCTAAGATCCTGGCCATTATTATGCGTAAAAATCTCACCTTCAAATATAATATTTTGTATCAGTCCTTAACCATCGAAATCCGTATGAATCCTCAATAGAATTAGAAATATATCACCTGAAAAGATTCAAAACATACTTTATTGAACTCTTAATCTATCTTATTTACAACACTGAATAAAGGACAAAAAGTAAAACCAATATGCCCTTTACGCTTCAAAAAGCGCCATTGGAGCAGGAATAAAATTGAAACACAATGTCCACGCGAATGATTCATCCAAAAGTCCTAAAAAGATTAGGATTTTCTATCCCTTTAAGTTTTCCATTAAAATTTCATGCATGAAACGTTCATTAATGAGGTTGACAAGTATCTGAAACAATTTCTTATCAGCGCAAACCATCCATCACTATCATCTAACCAGAAATATTTGTAAAATTAAACTTCCTTACTATGTTAAAGTACGACCTAAATACAGTTTCCGCATCATTAGGACCAAAACCTAGGATTCGATCCTTGTTAAAGTGCGTGATAAAGATCATACAAATCTTTCAAAGCAAATCTTGAATTTCTATTTTCATCGTAGTATTGATGACACTACGTTTTAGAATTAAATCTTTGCTACTACATGATTAAAATATATAAGATTATCACTGTGATAAAAAATTATACCTAAGTCTTTTCTGGAATGTACGTTTCTCATTTATCTGATTTGAATTATTGTTTTTAGTTTAAGCTTACAATTCTGTAAAACCCATCTACTGATACGGTCTAGCGTGAAATTAAGTTAAGTGTACGAGGTTAAACAAAATTTTACAACTTTTGTAGCATTTTCACAAGATGCCCTAAAAGTTGCTAAACTTATATATACTGGCCCACAAGTAACTATGTTCCAAAATATTCTGCAAATGTCTTAAGAAATGATTTTCTGGTTTTATCACATGTAAATAAAATTTCCACTTGTTCAAACAATGTATGGCGAGCATGTATTAAATGACAATGTTTTATCGTCTATTATTCCAGGTACAAAAACACTTTTCGCCAACTCTTTTGTAGAAAATGCTGAAATAATGAATTGTCATTATTTCCTAGAGAGAGCGTAAACTGAAGTCAGCAAATCCCAACGTCTGAATCCAGTCGGCTTGCGGTGCCAGCACGGCATGTGTCACGGCAAAGTGTTATTGGCGGACTTTATTGAATGTTATTGACAGCTCTTGCAATCATGTCAGCTATTTGCGTGGTTCGATCAATAAGATTAAGATGATTGGGTGTAGCTGAAGTGCAAGTGTTACAAGGAGATATTAGTTCAGTGCAAAACTACACATACATCGTTGATTTATTAATATCCAAAAAGTACTCTTACTTATTCAGTGTTGTACGCCATTGCAATTTGAAGTTATTTTGAGAACCTTCGAATACCTGGTTGCATTTAGGGATCCCTACGTGTACTTTTATTTAACGTGTTGAGTTTGTCCATACCATGTCGCTCATAAATTTGACACTGAATTAAGCGTTTTGAGAGGCCATGGGCTAGCATCTTCATTGTGTCTGCTCATGTTTGGTAAATGTTAGCCCGTCGGTCTGCCGTAATCATCGTCTAGGACGTTAGCTCTTCTGCTCATCTAACAACGAAATAGAAGTTTTCGTTCAACGAAAAGATTATTGTTTCAATCTGTTAGACTCTGGTCTCTGTTGGTACTTTAATGTTCCGGATTACTGAGGAACTAACTTGGTATGAGGTATGGGGGAGATTAAATGATAGAATTTATTTCGTTGAAATAAAATGTGTTTAATGTAACTTGAAACCTGGGCAAATATTGACTTACAGATCAAAAATCTTATTCAACTAAAATTTTTCCTGAGGAAATTTAACCTATGAATTTTAAAAAACAGTACCGGGTAACTGTGAAATCGTAAGCTTGAGGTCACGTAGGCCTTCATTTCGTTGAAATAGGATAGTTTTGACGAACCATTTTTTAGATTCACTGCTGTCCCGTTTTTCACTATCTCGTACTTCTCCAACTTTCATCTTGTTTCATTAACTATAGTCCACTTTACCGTTTCTATGCACTGGGGACCTCGTGTGGGAACACACCTTATGCTTAAATTCTCCCTTCCCTGAACTCTGCATTTAATGGCTCTTTTCTTTTTCCTCTATGGAAAACTGTTACGGTCAGGAAGCCAAACTAACTTATCTAACCTAATGATCACACTGACTGTTTTTCAACCACTAACAATTTGATGAAAAATTTTGTCTGAAGTTATTTTCTAACATTTAAGTGGTTTTCATTGCTTCGCGCCAACAGTTTAGTATTCTACTGGTAAACATATGAAAATACTTGTTTTATGCCAAATTTACAGTGAATTATCGTTTCTTTAGAACAAGGTGAAAGAACATGATTCTACGTCCAGTATTTTTTCTAAGCTGTTGGCAAGCAGGAGGTTGTTATCTTAAATAGTCGAAGTATGAATACGTCATGAGCATGTGACCGTCATATCGAGCGAAAAGCGGTTAAGAAAAATTGCGAGAAGCTTGAGTCAGCATGCTAGCTTAAATATGCTTCGCGTTGCATTTCCTTTCGTAGCAGAAGAAATCCCAGAAAAGAACTCGAACTCTGACTGAGGTTAGTCGCCCATGATGCGCAATGTAGAATCTTGTGTGTAAAAGGTATTAGGAATATTTAATTTCATTCAGGTGTACGAGATACCTCATCAGCTGCATGTTTGAGGTATCGTGCTCGCCTTGAATTTTAGGCGGAGAGAAAAGGCATCTGCTGTTGATATTTTAACATTATTAGCCGACAAATTGATCCGTCATGCTTAACTGTGTTTTTTAACCATATACTGTTTTATCTTTATCGAAAATCATTGATGAAATTATTTGTCATGCACTCGATTATCTCAGGGTGATACAACTAATGCATCAATGAAAATTAGCACTCCCAGGGGGAAAATGTGAGGGCCCTAGTTGAGTTAGGTAGGCTTTCTTTTTGTTAAAATAGAACGTTTTTATGCCAAGGATCATCCTTTTCGGTTCACTGCTGTCCGGTTTTTCAGTACCCATTGCTTTCTTCTTCGACTTTGATCTTGTTTCATGATCTTCTTTTTAAACTTACTGTTTCTATGCCCTTTCTGCATAGATTCCGCGTTCCTTCATCTCATCTCATGTCTCAACTTTTTTGGAAATACACGGGTTTTCTTTCTTTCTTCTCCATACTAAACGGTGCCTTCTTCTTTCTTTTATTTTTTTTAGATCGCCTGTGATGATAATCTAATCTATCTAATCTTCATGCACTCGAAACATAACTGGTAAAGGTGACGAAGAATTTAAAAAGGAATCAAATTTTCAGTTCAAATTTTGGGGATTACTTCTGTTATGAAAAACTTGCGAAATTTATGTTAGTTGTAAAATTGGATTCTAATCAGCTTGTGAAATAAGCAAAAAGTCGGTGGTCTTTCAATAATTTGTCTTTTACAGGCTAGGTTCTTTTGCAATTTGATGCAAGTGAAGACTGATGCTACTTCTTATAAATTCTTTTTAAGTTGCTTTCAACTTTTGTCCGACGCCGCCATGCGCCTGTTGGCGTTCATTTTCACAATTGCCTTTTTTGGCTGCATCCTGGCAAGCAAAGATTGTAAAATTCCACCCATTCCCCAATGCACGCACATGAACAACGATGAGACCATTTGCGTTTGTCAACCCGACCCTTCCAACCAAGAACTCTGCTGCGATTTGAAAGGAATGGTGAGCATAAAGTTGAATAGGCCACTGTATATGGTTTATTTGCTGTGGGAAACGTCTCAAAACATATAAAATCGAGATTTGCCACATCGGTTTGTCGTTTTGGCTACCATAATTGCAGCTTCGCTGTAGTATGGTAGTCGTACAAAATGTGAAGTGGCCATAATTCTCCCTCAGTCATATTACATATTTGAAATAACTATTTTCGGGCAGCGGATTAATTTCGAATTTAGAAGTCCTTATATACTCTCCTGTTTAGTAAGTGTACTAAACTAGTGCATTAAGCATTGGTCATAGGATTTAATTTTTACAGAGCCACATTCGGTTAAGTGCTTGCCCTTTCTGTTCAGTAAGATTCTGTTCAGTAAGATTCTGTTCAGTAAGATTCTGTTCAGTAAGATTCTGTTCAGTAAGATTCTGTTCAGTAAGATTCTGTTCAGTAAGATTCTGTTCAGTAAGATTCTGTTCAGTAA
>JACJUY010000562.1:0-46660 GCA_014220935.1 Platorchestia sp. MABIK | reverse complement strand
TCTGTTTTATATATGAATAAGTCAACCACATTACCTTCATAGCTAAACTACGAGAAACCGCCCTGTATATTCCAGTGTTATCACGTCGTGTTGGCCCTATTTCTCTTGCGACTACTTCTAGTGATCGTGCACACGTGGTGAGGATATGCATTAAAATTTAACCAACCATTGAACGATGGAGATTTGAGAATTTTAAGCATAACTAAAACAGCACACCCGGATCAGCCCAAAACGTTTCGGTCATTGCGTATTGTGATAACCCCTATTAGATCACTCAACTTGAGTGTATGAATCCCAAGGCTTTTTCATTAGTCATTGCTTGCATTTCTTCACAGGCCGGCAAAGTACAGCGAGAACTCATTAGGTTCTACCGAGAAGTGGTTGTCAAGGACTCTGCGCAGCTGGAATATCTGCCCGACTGCACCTTCGAGCAGAACATCACCTTCATTAACGTTCAGCACGGTATATTCAACAACGTGAGTTATAGTAAGATAAGCTCCGGCCTTTTACTTCAAGAGATCCTGAACGCAACTTCGTGGCTAGGCGACTCATGCATCGGGAAAATTGCGCATCTTGAACCATTTGACTCCCGGGTATTGGTGTTTTGGAACTTCAAGCAGATCATTTAAGGGGATCTACTACTCTGTATTTTACCTAATTTGCCGAAATTTTCAAATTTCACTGTTCATGTTTCTATTGCATCTAGAAAAACGAAAATGAATACAGATATGTGAAATTGAATTCTGAACACATTTTTCTTATAAATGTTTTTGATTTTCGCAATAGAAAAAAAGTTATTGTGCGAACATAAGAAAAAATATATATTCCTTGCGCCAAACTTTTCCCACTCTACAGTTTTTTACGTAGAAGCGCGATTGCGATCTCATTCGACGTGGAAGGACTGTAGGAACCTCGTAACGGTGGATTTTTTTTAATTTCGAACTTGAAAAAATGTTTTTGTGACAATGTGCAACAATTGCGATTTTCTATTGCGAAAATCGAAAATATTCATTGAAGACAATGTGTTCAGAATTAAATTTTACATATCTGTATTCATTTTTGTTTACCTAGTTGCAATATAAATGTGTAAGCGGAGAATAAAGGAAGAATCTAGGATTTACCAGGGGAAGAAATTTTTGGACAAATGCAAACACAAATTTTTTCCAATTCGAAATTCAAAAAAATCCCTCTTTACGAGGTTTCTACAGTCCTTCCGCGTTGAATGAGACCGCAATCGAGCTTCTACGTAAGAAATTGTAGAGTCGAAAAAGTTTTGCATAAGTATGTATATTTTTTCTTATGTTCGCGCAGTAACTTTTTTCTATTTCGAAAATCGAAAATTTTTATAGGAGAAAATGTGTTCAGAATTCAATTTTACATATCAATATTCATTTTCGTTCCTATAGATGCAATCGAAACGTGAACAGTGAAATTGGAAAAATTCGATAAATTAGGTAAAATACAGAGTAGTAGATCCCCTTAAATTTTAAATGTGTGATTTGTGGCACTCGTGTCTTGTATCGCTTGGCCCTAGCTTGGTCTCACGTGTCGCTCGGCCCTCACACTCTTTTCAAGCTAGAAGTGTTGGATCATCGACTTTCGTTCTGAGAACTTCAGAATTAAATTGCACGCGTAAGCCGTTGAAGAATCTCGAAAATGTTCGGTTGGGCGAATGTTTCTGCGCATTATCCTGATGCAAGAAATACGCTTTGTGAATTCATAACTTTGTCCGTAGACACGTTTAAACTAGAATGGGCGCACGACATCTCTACAAGCGTTCTGAGCAAGACATTTCTTGCTAGCTCTTTCACGGAGAATTTACGATTTTAGCCGCACTGGTAGAACCTCTGCACTGGGCGGCTGAAATCATAGCTGCTCCACCGAAAAAGTCAAACGGAGATGAGTACGTGTAGGTATATCGATGAGTTTGCGTTGTGCGGGATTGTCCTATTTGTACTTTTTTCTGGTCAAATTTTGCAATTTCATCCGGAAGAAAGGTTAATTGTACAGCCCTGGCCAGCACACCTGCCAACGGAATTTGTAATACCTTTGAGGTTTAATAAACACTTTTTTTGAGAAAATATCACTGAAGGAAAGTGAAACTTACTGAACATTAGGGACTGCCCATGCGAAATACATATCTGAACTTTGGGAAAACATTTTTACGTTAAACTGAACACGCTTTACCTTTGATCAGCTGATACACACACATTTCAATAAATTAAATTTTGTTGAGCATGCTGCACGGCATCTGTTCCATTATGTTTATATTCGAATTTTTATCATAATTTCTTCGATACTTTCATACATGAATTCCAAAGCTATGGTTATTAAAAAGGAATGCAAGCTTTTTCCAGAAATAATTCATTTTGGTCGAGATCGATGATTAAGGTTAAATACTTCAATTTTTCCTCAGTTTCACGGAGTGCAACCATTCAGATGCAACGTGAATGTCCACATGAGATCCTCGTCCTTCAACGCCTTCTTTGCCATCGACAGCCTGACCATGATCAACTCGCACGTTGACTCGATCGCATGGGCCGACGATTTCGAGGAATTTCGAATAGACAACAGCTCAATTGGGTCATTGAAAAATTTTTCACTCGTTCAACCTCTGTACATAACACGGGAATGCTTCATTGCGCAGCAATCAATCATCTATTCAGCGAGCCACATTCACATGACGTGCGACATGGTGATGGACTTCTCAGAGATAAAGTTTCTGGAAGCAACGAGACTGTACCAATCTCGGATCACGTCCTCGACATTTGGCAATATAACGAGAAACGGGCTGAGTCTGATGAGAGGGTGGCACAGAATACGAGACGTAACATTCAGACACCTTGATCAAGAAGCTCTCGTCTTCGGTTTCGAGTCTGACATCACGATTATCAACGTTGCTATTTATGATTGCAAAAAGCCCTGTATCAAGATTGAAGGAAGCTTTGTACACGCCCATAATATATCGGTGAATGGAGTGATTATATCGAACTTTTTGAGCAGCGACTTCGTTACAGTTTTGCCTTCCGAAAACTTCCGCATTATTAACACTGACGACTCTCAGTGTGAAGGAAACGTCCAGAGACTGACGTGCAATCTGTCGCTTTATAAAGAATACGTAAGTTTCGGCATCCTAAAGCTTAGGTTCATAGAGATATTCTTTGTTTTCTGCAATGAATAACGGCTGGTGTATAAGCTTCTCAAGGTAAATAAATAAAAGTTTATCTACCAATCCGCTACGGCAAAGTCGGAGCAACTAGTTAGCTACGATTGTTTTTAACAATTTGTTACAATGTTTTGAACCTGTTTCTTCACTAATGCAAATTGCTTACTCAAGCAAGTAAAATTGATTTTGACCAAATCTATGATTGAACAAATCTATGCACTTCATTAACTGCCTCTGAGAGATGATTACCTCCGACTTTTTTGACGGTCAGTAGCGTTTCCGAAATCCTCTTTCAGAGGGCGAGGAAAATGTGTAAAAATTAGCGTTCACGACGGTACTCTTCCGTGTGAGGAAGTTTTTTGAAATGTTGAAAATTTTTATTCTGCTGTACTCTTCTTACTTCTCTAAATCGTTCGTCACGCCATCTTTTTCTTGGTGCGATCTTCGTCGATGCCAGTCATGAATCAACAATTACATTTATTATAGGGTGGCGTTATATGTAGCTTCCCTCTTTTGAAGTGGATTAATCATTAACCCGGAGAAGTCTATTCCTATATGAACGATCGATCTCGCAGAAATGAGTTTAGAAAGTAACTCAAAATGTAGTTAGGTTCACCAGAGGCTTGTACGTCTCTGAAAAGACAGGAAATTGTTTCATTATCTTATACTTCATCACGATTATCATAAGCTGTAGGTCACGCTTTGCTATGAATTATTGGTTTTACAAATATAGCTGACCCATAATACATGTTCAATGCGGAAATGAGGAAATACTTGAACTTTAGTTACGATTGTGTGAACATTTACAATGGCAAATAGGACATTCTTCAGCTCCATAAATTGTAAAATTTGCAGCTCTTTCAAACCAACGCGATTAACTTTTAAAATCAATTTTCTATCCCTCACAAGAGAACAGCTATTATATCTACAGTTATAAGCACTTGGGGGGAAAATGTGAAGTCCCGAGCTGAGAGCTAGGTTGTCCTTCCTTTTCGTTTTTATTAATATATTTTTGTCAAGGACCCTTCGGTTTGGTTCATTGCTGTCCTGTTTTTACCTCGTAATACTTTCATCAACTTAAGCTTGCTTGATTAACCTTCTTCATTTGTCGTTTCTATGCGCACGAGGTCTTGCTTGAGAACACACCTTGTGCACAGAATCGCAGTTCTCTCGACACCATACTAAATAGTGCCTTCATCCTTCCCCTCTGTGAAACATCGTTGTTGTTGTTGTAGCTGATCGAAAAACTTTTACTCATAATCCCATATCAATAAATTCCCCGTTTTCCTCCAGCCCGTGGTGTTCACTCCGAGCCCCGACTATTCGGAGGTGGTTGTAACAAGCCACCACGACGTTGGCATCTTCACTGATTGCTACAGACGCCTTTCTCTGAACAGCATGGTTGGGTACGTCAGGGAGACGAAAGACTTCAATGACACTTCTGTTGGTTTCTTTAATTCCCCTGTAAGTAAGAACGAGACTTGTGAATTTAGATTCAAAGAGATCTACATTGAGGATAGCAAGCTGAGGTTCCTTCATGCGTCAAATCTCCACGGTCTCTTCATGAGGCAGTCCGGAATCGGTTCTCTAGAAATTGCTGCACCTGTTGGTTGGCTCGACATCACAGGTTCCGCGGTGCACTCCATCGAGACACTCGAGTACTATAGGAATCCCTACACGGAATCGGAGTTCACTTTGAGCCAGGTTTCGGTTTCTTCAATGTATCATCTTTATCTACGATCAGCTGCAAACTTCTACGGGTTAACCGTCGACAACAGAGTGAGTTTCGATTCGCATTTGTTGTAATGATGAAAATTATGTGTTATGTGTATTATGTGTTACATATAGATTTATTCATATTTTTCCCCCTGTTTTATAGAAAACTCCTTAAGAATGGGGTAAAATCGCCAGATAACGCCCAGCCTAATCATTTCCCTTATTGAGTCAGAGTTAGAGCCCTAAGTGGCTGCAGGAGATAGAGAAATTACAATTTGGTTGAGGCTTTTTATTTTCGACTGGTGACAAGCATTATATGCTTTACAAGTTCAATCATTGAAGCAATTGCATATCATTGAGGCTATTTAAAGTATCGTAAATGACAGCTCATTTTGGGAGAAGTTTACCACTTGGCTTCAATGAAATAAATCTATAGTATCAAATGTATTTCACATGTAATTATTTACGATGAGCCATCTCACTTTTTTCCTGTTCTGCATAAGTTAGTAAAATAAAGCTGTTTCTATCTTATGTTGAATGCTGATCACTGGATCAAAGAAAACAAGCAATTAAATACAATAACTTTCTCAACAGGTTGTTAACATGACTCTCGACCTAGAAGGTCCTTTGCAGACGGTCGTCATGGAAGCAAGCGTTATCGGCAAAGTCTACACAAACGGTATGGAAAACAGGCTATAAGCATGCGACTGAAGGTAGGATTTGGGAGGATTTTCCATTTGAAATCTTTGAGGTAAAATCAAATAATGGAGTGATGTAAAATTCCTACAGATTATACATATTTATTTTGCTTACAGCTTTCACTGTCCACGAATGAAAGGGAATCAGGAAGGCGAAGAGATTATCGCCATTTCACCACTTATTTTTTTCACATAATAAGCACTTTTGGCTTTATAAAAAATTCTGTTGTACTCAAAACAAGCAAATAAACGCACTTCTATTGACAAGAAAATGGGATGCGAGTACAAGGATTGCGCTCTGATTTGTTGTATTAATGCGTCAGGAATCTGGGCTGGGCTGATACCAAAAAGTAATGTATTCACAACATGTGGACACCAGTTTTCGCTCGAGTCTGTTTGTGATGTAGCTTGTGAATTTTGAGCTCTGTTCTGGGGAAAAAATACAAGTAGACAAGGAAACAAACTTTTACAAGAATATTTAAACAGAAAAATATTTATTGACTGTCAAAAAGAGATTAAACATAAAACTACGTAGATCAAAAGTGCTTAATTATATTTGACACAACGTTGAATCATTTTAATGCATAATTTGAGCATGTTAATTGAAAATTTTATACAAAGCTTACTGAAACTTTCAGGAGCACTCGTAATGTAAAATCTACAATCGGCTCAATTTACTTCTTCAAATTTGTTTGATGGATGCTCACTGGAGTGCAGAAAGTGGAAGAAATACTTGAAACTATTTGAAAGTAAATAATTGGATGTCGCAATAAAGGATTAACCAACAAGCAAATTGCTGGAAGTATTAAGGTTCCATGTTCAATTGCTTGTGTAATAGTGAAAATAGGCGGATGATCAATAATCTGACAATAATTATTGAAGCTTCTCGTAAGATCAGAGCCGCTTTCGACGCCATATGCTGCCTCAAATGACGATAACCCGTACGTACACCTACAGGAAGAACAGAAGCTAAAAAGTGGTCAGTCACTAAAGAATTTCATTGAAATTGCCCTCATGCCTTCACTTCACGTAGAACTTCTCTTCTTACTCGTAAACATGTGAAGAACCGTTGCATTCACCATCGACAATGTAGAGAGGAATCAAGTTGGGAAATGGGTTGTAAAATACGATGAAATTAAAATTTAACTTCTGGGTCGAAACGAAAATCATCATGCTTGGAGGAAAAACAGGGACTGCTCTGGTCCTAAGAACATGCCATCTCTACTGTAAAGCAATGGAGAAGGCAGCATAAGGTGTGGGACTGTTTGCTGTTCCTGGTGCTCGTGCTCGTCATAGCCGTGTGGCTTTCGGACCTAACTCCGTACGGGAAACGCTGGTTCGAGTCTCGGCGCTGGTGGCGATTTTCTCTGTTGGGTATAGGGGAAAAAATTCTAAGCACAATACCCCACTCTACCCAGGTGTCTGAAATGGGTACCGGTCTTTGACCAGGAGAAAGCGTCATGGCGTCATGGTGTTAGTTATAAGGCATTTGAAAAACCAATGTAAAAGGTGATATGTATCATGCTTCAATTGGAAATAAAGCATCCGTAGATGCCGATGTTTGTTTGGTGTAGGGGAATTCCGGGTCATTTAATGGAAAAAAAATACTTCAATGAACATAGCAATACATGAGCAGAAGCTTCTTCAAAGCGCAAAAACATTCTACGGCTGGTGCAATTGGAGCTTTCAGAAAGACAATCACTCCAACCATAGAGCAAAATTAACAAACGAATGATTCACAAATGAGAAAATGTCTCATTCTCTTGCTCAGCCAATATCCTCCTTTCAATCCCGGGGAAATTTGCGGCAATTCTTCTAAACTGCCGTACAGAAAGAGTTCGAATAACCTTAATGATTTAAGGATCATTTGCTTCAAAGAACAGACGACTGTGGCACAATCGGTGTTAAAAGTTGATTTCCAGTGACAATTATAATTTCTGTGTTTTTGTGAATAAAGGTTAAGCCAGGGAATATCGACCTTTTTAGTGTTGGCCAGGTGTCTATTTGTCCCATATATTTTATTAAATTTTCTGTTTGTCAACCTCTCAGGGGGATACGACTATTCTATCTATGAGAATTAGCGCTCCTAGGGAGAAAATGTGAGGGCCAGAGCTCGGAGTTAGGTAGGCCTTCTACTTGTTGAAATGAATATTTTTAAGGACTAGGTTTTTTCGACTTACTGCTGCCCTGTTTTTCAGCACCTCTTGACTTTCTCCTTCAACTTTTATTTTGTTTCATAACCTTCCTTGTTATCTTATTTCTATTTAGCACGGGATCCTTAACGGGAAAAACCTTTGTGCATAGATTCTACATTCCCTTGACTCTATACTAGATGGTGCCTTCATCCTTCCTCTCTTTGAATATCTTTGTTGTGGTAAAGGGCTAAAACTAACATATAATCAATCCCCTCAGGGGGATACAAATATTGTATCTATGGGAATTAGCGCTCCCAGGGGGACAATGTGAGGGCCCGAGCTGAGAGTTAGGTAGGCCTTCTTTGAGTTGAAATAAAATGCTTTTGTTATGTTAAGAACCATCTTTTTTCGGTTCACTGCTGTCCTGTTTTTTTCAGCGCCTACTACTCTACTTCAACTTTGATCTTGTTTCATGAACTTCTTTCTTATCTTACTGTTTCTATGCCCTTTCAGCATAGATTCCGCATTTCCTTAACTCCATACTAAATGGTGCCTTCTTCCTTCCTCTCTTTGGATCGTCTTTGTTGCGGATAGGGAGGCTTTAACCAATAATCTAATCTATATAATCAATCAATCAATTCTAATTGCCGGTAAATTTTTCCTGATCTGCTTGAATATTTTTGTAAATTTGTCCTTCGAATTATCTGTAGTCTTTATTCACAAATTAGAGCTCGAAATTTTCAAATGATGTCCTAAACATAGTCGCGCAAATACTAATGAAAAGTTGCCGCACATGCAACACAAGTTCCTTTTAAGGCAACTAACGTCCAGTAGGAGAATTGTGTTGAAATAATTGTCCAATCAATACTGAGTTACACACCTCCTAGAACCAAAATTTAATTCGTCGCCGTGCGATGGCGACGAGGCGTGTGAATTGAGGTATTGAGGCGTGTGAATCAAAAATACCTGCTCAATTAAACCTCTGCCGTGTTTCACATAGGTGATTGGTGATAACAATCGGGAACAATAATTTAGCTCTAGATGTTTTTAATTCAGCAATGCCAATGGAAAAAACATAACTGCTTACAACTCATTTTTACAGGCATCACTGTAGTAAAAGGAGTGCTAGCGCTAGACCAGGTGATGATCCATCACATGGACCCCGACGCAATACAGGTGCACAAGGGCGGGAAGCTCCTCATCACAGGCCCGAAAGACCACTCACTCAGATGGGGCTGCAGCGACTTCGGTCCTTCCATTGTGGTCGATACCAGGGCGCAGGTAGGTAAAGTAAGCCATGTATTGCACGGAGAAAACTAAATATCAGTAATAAACCTTCTGCCAACGGTGCATATCCTTTGTGGTCGAATTTTTCTCACGTCTGGCCAAGTTTTAATTGACCCAATTCTGTTCATCTTGGAGGCGAAAATCAAGGAGTTTGAACCTCCGTAGTTGCGCTTCATGTCACGACGAGTCAGGGAATGAAATAGTATAATTTGAGGAAGTGCCACTGGGCTACAGCGAAAGAATACAAAGGAGTTGTTTCAGTGATGTCCTCGCCTCATAGGTCGTGTTTACGGGTGCGCTGGTCCCCTCCTGGCTGCGGTACTGCACGAGAGTTCGACCAGGCGTCAAATTTGACCAGGACCTGAAGCCAGGCTACGTTGTACTCCGCCCTGAGATGTGCACCTTGACCTACCTCACGCAATTCTTCTGCAACGAGACTAACGAGGTACGTACTTTTATTCTGGAAACTGGATGCACGAGTTGAATTTGATGACTAGAATCATTTTGGTCACAGAATGACTAAAGCATGAATTAAAGCCATAGTTATATTTGAGGCTGTGATTGGTAACTACACAAATGTGGCAAGGTTGTGTCGATGTTGTATATTACTGTAGACATGATAAAATCAGCTAAGAACATGGGCAAAGGGAAAAGAAATGTGCACTGATATTTTTGGAATACAAATGCTAAATTTCGTTTTAATATTTGTGTGAAGGTAGGTTTGCTAAAGGTATGGGCTGACAGAAAACGGAAGTTTTTTTTCAATGGCATTAAAATGCAATTCAAGTACGTTTCCGTTATAACTTTTATTTTGCTCTTGAATTAGTTCTCTTTGAATAATGAACAGTGCAATGTTCAACTCTATAGAAAAAGTGGTAATTTCTTGTCATATTACTAGTAAAATGCAGGAGCCCTCTAACATTGATTCAAATATTTTTTGTACATCTTCCCCAACGAGGGATTCTTATGCAATTGCTCCATTACCGTCGATACGCGTGGGCTTTTGACTTTTTCCGCGTTTCTTTCTTCAATTGAGATTTCTTTACGTAAGTGAAGAGATTGCTATGGATAAATGGACGAATTGCTCTGCATTCCAGGTCTAATCGCATGAAGCCCGGTTCTAACTCAAAATGTTATTTTATCGTCGGTCAATAGGTTAACGGATCACTCTTTTTTTTTCTTTCCAATTCGTGAGATTTTCTTACGGTATCTTCGTTCATTTCATCAATTAAGTCATCATCTCATGAAGTTCTGCACTGTTCGTCTCGTTTACTTGCTTGGATCAAAGAGTAGGAGAACAAGAACAGGGAAAGTCATAGTGATCGCGTAGACACTATGGCTGTACTTTCATTCGACAAGGCATAACCAAAAGGGGAAAAAATGACTGAATTTTAAACATCTCCTTCAAAGAGTGAAAAATTCCAATAATGCATTGCAAAATATTAATGAACGACCGCAACCCTTTTATAATTCTTAATCTGCAGGAAGGAATGGTCATCGGAGGAAACAATTTCTTCGATGACGTAACAGAGCTCATCATTGCCGATGGCAAGAATCTGATCATCAAAGAGCTATGCCTTCATTACGTAAGTTATATCTTGATAAGCAGTTGTACTGAATATCTTTCTTTGACGTAATTAATCCAGCAATTAATGATCATGCCTATTCTATAAAGTTTTTACGTGAATAATTTTATTAATATGCCATATTACTTTGCATAGTTTCCATGGAATCTCTGAAAAATATTTGGTACTTCGTTAACATGCTGTCTGACTCATCGTTAGGTATGACTGAAGGAAGCATGCAGTGAAAATTTTAGGACCCACCGTTGACTCTTCTTTCCGTTAGGCCTTTAGCTTCAACCATGACAATCATCATTGACATTCCTTTATCACCCGTCACTTCTTAACTAACCAGCAATGTCTCCAAGCTATGTGAATAGCTTCCAATGTACCTTCTCACCTCTGTTTAATAATTTGAAACGGGATGTTGATCAATCGATCCTAGCAATCTGAAACTCTAACCCTCGCCCTTCGAATCTTTCACATCGCTTTATTGCATACTCAATGAAAACTTGTAATGCTGCTGTTCTTTACAATTTTAAGAGAGGTGAGTTAGTTTTCGTCTCCAAAACCTCGAAAAAGGTGTTCCATAGAAAAAAGAGGAAGGCACTATTTAGTACCGAGTTTAGGGAACAAGGAATATATGCGTAAGGTGTATCCTCCACTCACCACGTATAGAAACTACATGTTTGAAGAGAGTTTATGAAACATGGTAGAAGTAGAAAGTAACAAGAGCTGAAAAAACTCACCTCTATCCAAAATATATTATACTATCCTTTTCAATTATAAAGCCCGACTCTCCTTCAAAAATCGTACAGCTATTACTAAATCGTTCTCTTCAAGAAGATGCTAGCTATAAAAAACACGAGGATAATTACTTAGAAAAGCATTGAATTTATCAATCCGACTGCTTTGTACTAATTTCGGCTATAATAATTATCTTGCCTAAATACGAACAAGTTTTCTTTACTATACTCGTCTTTCCATACTCAAGCCACATTTAAAACAAGTCAATTCTGTTCGCTCACATTGCCATAAAAAAATCTAGCTTACTCTCGAAAAATTTCATCTTCAAAACCTCCGCACTCGTTACAGTTGGCCTTCTAAATTCTCTGCTGATTTTTGTGTGCTGTCAACTAACTTCTCAACTAGAAATACTGAGCAAGAAATACATTTGAAACATTAGAACTGAAATATTATGAATGCTATTTCAGCGTCAACATCACGGTACTTACCTCACCTCACTAAATACAAGATCTGAGCGAGTACAAAAGGTCTTTTGGGACATATAACGAATATATATATATTCGTTGAACTTCGTCTACACTGGATTCCAAGGAACATTTCCCCATAGATATTTCGAGTAAATCTGCACGCGTTCCAATCCGTCTTCTACTCGCTTGATTAGTCCTTTGAAATGCTGTTTAGAGGTTCATCTGTCTCTGATTTTCTTATACTTTTGTATTCAATAATGATAAACGTGGGTTAAAATTTTTGTCCCAAAATATTTCCTACTTGGTCAAAATGGCAGTGTGAACTCCACAGCATAAATTGTACATTATCTATGGCGGTCATCAGGTGAGCCCAATGATCTGATGAGTGCGAATACTCTCATAACTTCGAGTTCAATCTTGGATTAGAGAATTCGCTTTTCCTCTTACCGAGGTAAAATTTGTCAGGTAACAATGTTCTCTAGGTATTGCTCACTGCAAACAATGAATGAATGTTTGAAGATAATTGCACAAGTCTTGTTATGTAGCGCTGTAGGTTATTAGAGGACTGAATGTGCAAACAAGCTTTTCAAAGACTTTTAGGTTCTAACAAAGTGTATTTACTCTCAGGTGATGTAGTGAGATGAATTTAAACCCTCGAAAATTTTGAAATTAGTTGGCGACTTCGGTGGAAAATGAACTGAAAACAATAAGTAAGCACTCGCATGTACTTGGGCGCTGCCTATTCATGATTTTAGAAAACTAACAGTGAAAAGTTTGACGCTAGATATAAAAGCCTACGAGAGCGACTTTCTCATGAGTAAGAATCCGAACGTTCATCATTTTCGAGGTACTAGATCTCAAAGTTGAGTAGGGTTTAACTACAGTGGGGCCAGTCTCTAGCGTCGAAGAGTGGAAACTCGTTTGATTACATGAGCACTGAGTTAAAGCTGTTTGAATAGAGGCGGTGTGACAGTAAATTATGTTGGTGCGGTTGTTGAATTTCTTTCGCAATAGGTATGATGCTGATTGATTGAACGAGCGCTTGCGTAATTTCGCTACGACAAAGGGAATAGGTGCAAGTGCTGTAATTTAAGGAGTATAGGCTTGTTGAGTACGGCAGAGTACTATAATGAGTCGAACGAAAGTAAACGAAAAGCGCAATAGCATGCAGAAAAGCAGCGCAGAATCTGGCACAGAAGGTGTGTGACTCGCATTCTTATAGTGCAAAAATTGTGCGATAGGTACCTAGCGAGAAGGGAAACGATATTTTAGGCGTTAAAGGATTTTGAGAAAGCAATTGACAGAAGTGATCGAAAAGCATTGTGGGGAAGCATTGTGGGGAAGCATTGTGGGGAAGCATTGTGGGGAAGCATTGTGGGGAAGTATTGAAAGTTGAAGAGTAAGTTGCCTGAAAAAAAAAAAATTCAAAAAGATGCACAAATAAAACCTCAAGTTTATTCAATTAATAGGTCCTTAATTCTAATTGGTCAAAACATGAACACCGCATAAGTATGCTAATAACTAAATCAGAGTGTGGATCAAACAAGAGCAAAATAATAAAAATAAGCTCTTGGCTTGTAATGAAGCAAAACGTTACACTCTAATGATAAATAATGAATTATTTTACATTTTAAAGTCTCTTTCGAATATTGAAGGTTGATTGAAATGTTAACAGAATATAATAGTTATTTTTATTTAGAATTATATTTTTAGTGAGCATTCACATTGACCGATGAGCTTAAAGGCTGTTACGAGTTCCAATATCGATAACAGAGAGTGTTAGAGGGAAATTCAGCGAGTCAGTGGTTCAAAGCGTAGGTGGGTTTGCAAAAATTGTGATGTCCTCATGGTTCTATAAAATGCATGCGAGTGAATTTTTGAGCAAGGTGAAGGTGAGAATGTACGGTGGAAGGCTGGAATTGTTGGATGATCAGAGCGAGGTCTTAGATGTGACTCGAATAGTCTTTGCTTAGGATACAGCGTCAGAGGAAAAAAGATGTGTCGCCTGGTGAAATATTTTGCAAGAACTTGATTGCAAAAAACTCAAAGAGAATGCAAATAAAAGTTAAAGTGTTTTGAAGAGAACTTAAGAGGAAGGAATGTAAGCTAGAATGAAGAGGTACAGGACGGAAGGAGTTGTTTCGAGTATTTTCGAACGCTTGTGGCTACGAATGGAGAATTAGAAATAGGTGAAAAATGGAATAATAAGAGGGTTCCAATTGTGGAGAGGTTTGAAGGCGAATGAAAGCGATAGGTGCTAGAGTACGAATGCCAGGAGGAGGTTGCGGGTGAGGTCGTATAGTAGTATGGACCAAAGATGGTGGGGCTTAGGTGGCTGATACGAGTCGGTTGAATGTACACGAGATCACGTATGTGAGGAGTGTGGCTGGAGTAACATTGAGAGATGAGCGGAGAAATGAGACGAGAAGTATGACAGGAGTTAAGAGCTGGTGTTGAAGCGGTTCGATTATTATTATTTGTAGAGAATGAGAGGTTAGTGAAGCAAATGATAATCAAAAGTGTGAGTAAGGAATGTTAAAGTAGGCCGAAGATTGAATGAATGAATGAAGGGTTAAATTAGCGTTGCGTGATATAGATATATGACGTTAATCAATGCTCAATCAAACGAGTGGAATGTATGAATGTGTCTGTCTAAATGGACGACGACGAGAGTTTTTGGCCCGTCTGAGCGACTCGGCTCTGTTAGCTAGGAAGTGTGGTTGTAGGTCAGTTCTGTGGCGTCAAAAATTTTCAACTTCTTATGGAGCGGCAGGAGTAAACCAGTGTCGTGCTGTTGGGCCATGCTGTGAGATAGATGACAGGAAGACGTGGGTTTGTGTAAATAAGCAATTGTAGGTTATTTGATTAATGAATCTTGTTCTCGCTTGGTTGCCAATCCCTTCTTAATTGAGGGAATAGGCATTGGTTTCAAAATATTTGCTCATGTGTCCGAGCCAGTAGCCATGTGCCTAGACTGACTTCTGATACTTCCTTTGTAGCCTGCACTAGGATTTTAGTGCAAGCTTTTTATACGAATACGAAGATCGACCGATCAATTTGAGCCAATCATGAGTGTCCTCAGCAGATAGACTGCAGGACACTTCCGGATCAAGGCATATGAAAGACCATTTTCTACCGGGCAGCTTCCCTCGTCTTGCTGTAGTAGTTTCTGCAATACTACAACTAAGAAATCTTTCTCTCTGCTGTTCTCACTTTACAGCCTCATTCAATAGTCTCGAACTGGAGCTTAGAGCGAGCCAGACTCGAGTAAGGAAAGTCCTCATCAAGCGTTCTTTTGGCAATCGCCGTATTACAAATCGCTCTTGCATCAGTACTCCACATGTGCTCCTTACCAGCTGGACAGCAGCCGAGTTCCTCTCCTCCATCAGCGCCTCCTCGCCGAGTACCCTTTTTACTCTGCGCCGTATGACAGGTGTGACAGCTCAGAGTTGTCCGAGTACTACTTCACCATTTCCGGTACTCAAACCCGATGTGCGTCACAACACACGCTGCCCTCTAAGCGTCCAACGCTCACTTGCGCGATCCAAAATCGACAAAAAGCCGGCGTAGTCACCACTCTTGAGTTAGCTCAACACAACTAGTCACTCAACCGAGGTTTCCCCGCCGACTACGTTAACGCACTAGCGCTGCTGATGCATTTTACATGGCGGATTTCGTCCCAAGGTTTTCGTCATTCGGGAAACTCTGAGGCACAGTAGCTAAGCTTTGCTGTGACAGAATTCACTGCTGTAATTCAATAAATCGTAATAATAACCATTTGGATGTCGCTATTCTTTTGTAGAACACAAGCTCTGGCCAAGTGCTTAGCACCATACCGGCCAGGTATCTACACAGAAACAATTCTTAGCCATGCGAAAGCACTCGAACGTCGATCGTCCATTATGTGTCCTACAGAATCAACAATCATTCCAACAAGATTAATTTCTGTTTTTTAAATTGTTGGAGCTATTCTACCAAGTTCATTGATAGCTAGCCGAGGATCGTCGGAAGTTAGCACATGATGCCATAGTGGGTCAATCTGAGAACTGTCAGAAACATTAGATTCGTCAACTCGGAAATTATAAATGCTTAGATTTTACTTATTGTTCAAAACATTCTTTCGCAGTTTTGTCTTCTCAGTGGATACAACTATTGTATCAGTGCAAATTATCCCTCCCAGGCGAAAGATGATGCGAGGTTGTGAGCTCAGTTAGATGGGCTTTTTTGATAGCATAATTTTTTATTGACGGATAAAAAATTTTGTTAGCAGAGTATATTTTATCATAATTCATCTTTTTCGGCTTCTTTTTCGTCATTACCTATAACTTTCTTCATATCTCATCTTGTTTCATAAATTTCTTTTAAATTTGCCATTTCTATCCTCACAGGGAACACGCCTTATAGGACACCTCACCTTACTCACTCCCTGTTTCTGTAATCGCATAAAAATGACACCTTCCTTCTTTGGAACGCCTTTTTTGTAATCAAGGGGATTTGAACAAATTTCTAATCAAATGTTTAGGGTTATTTGTTCAAATTTGTACCACTGGTTTTTGAACATACTGAGTTTCTAAAGCTCTGGAATGAAGTTTTATTTGAGGGTGTTTTATTTTAAAATACTTTAGTCACAAATAGACTTGTGAACTCCTTAGCTCGTAAAAGTGTATGTATAACGAGAGGTTGAGGAGAAAAAATAGTTTTCATGCTATTGAAAGGAGTCGGTCTTAGACTTAACACTTTGACTGCGACTGCTAAATATTAAGTTCAATGCCAAACTCAAATTTAAAGTCAATTGTAGTAAACTATGTTGAAAACACCAAACATGAACTGGATCGTGCCTTCATTTAGTTTTGATTAAGTATTTATGAAAATTGAATTGGCGACTATTGGACGGTCAGCAGCATTGTGAAAATTACATCCGTGTACCACCGGTGGCGCACGTCGCAGTCAAAGTATTAAAATTGAATTTTTCTCATAATTCTGAAAATCCCACACGAAGAGCTCACAATGATGGTTCGAATTATTTTTTTCGAACTCGAATACTACTATTGTGATCAATATATATTCAGCATGATCGCTTTATCTTGTGAACTAGGGCTTTGGAGCTAGGCTCTCGTGTAAAGTTTTGGTACATTTAGCAGCACGTAAACTTTTGCCGTCCTTGAAGTGTACTCCTTCAGATGGAGAAAACTCTTAATATATTCGAAATTCTTCAAGGAAGAGGCTTACCAGGAAAAGTAATTATGAATATAGGTTTAATTAGATTCCCCTCTGAAACGTTCTTATGTTTCTTTCACTTTCCCCCTCAGGGGGATACAACTATTGTATCTATGGGAATTGGCGCTCCCAGGGGAATTATGTGAGGGCCCGAGCTAAAGGTTAGGTAGGCTTTCTTTTTGTTGCAGTAGAATAGGATTTTATTTTGNCCCAACTTACTGTTTCTATGCCCTTTCTGCGTAGATTCCGCGTTTCCTTAATTCCATACTAAATGGTGCCTTCCTCCTTGCTCTCTTTGGATCGCATTTGTTGCTGCGGATAGGGAGGCTAAAACTAACGACTAATCTAATCTAATCATCTTTCACTTTCAGTTAACAATCCGTAACATCTCGCACGTAACCTTTGAGAAAGTTGAAAATTCGTGCTATTTTCAAGTCAATATAAAAAACTCGAGTATCGACCAAATACGAAATAACGTGATCAACATGGGGGGATCTTTTGTGGAGGTGAACGACTTGATCCCTTCAGCTCCAATGGAAGAACTGACACTTGAAAATTCCCATGTTCGCAAGATGAAAATCGTAGTTAACAGCGGTACTTTCGGTCAAGGGTCGATAGATACCATCGAGTCTCTTACCGTACTGCAGAACTTTGGGATATTTAAATCTGTCATTGGCACGTTCCAAGCTTCATCCGTCATCGTTGAAAAAGATAGTCGCCTCATGATTGACGATTGCATCATCAATCAGTTGAATGTGAGGAGTTTCACGGTTTATGGCACGCTTCACATAGAAAATAGTGTAATTAAAAAAGCGGTCAATATGGGCATCATATTGCACCCTGATGCTGTGGTTCAAATGGACAACGTTACTATAACAAGTAATGTTCCATATCTCTTTATAATGGAAGGTCAAAGAAACTTCGATTTGGACGGTGTGAGAATACATTCAGACCCTGTACGCATCATCCAGAATTTCGTACTGGTGAACAAAATAAACGGAACTGATTCGGAAGCGAATGTTGCATCAAAGTCAGTTTCCAATCAAGCACATGAAAAGTCAACAGTTACAATTGAAAGCACCAGCACATCAGGTGTGCCAAAAACTTCCACACTTGACGTTTCGACTGCGCCCACTGTGTTAAATACGTCAGAAGCAATTGATACAGCAAAACCCGTGACGACCACAGTCACTGTTACCGTGAGCCCGACTGAGTCGACTCCTAAGGCTTCAGACATGAATTCGACACTTGAAAAGCAAGATACTATCAGTTCGAATGACACCAATGAAGCTAAAGCAACCAAGACTGAACATATGGTCAGCCCGACTTCCGTTGCGAAGTCAACGGCGACTGGAGCTGTTGATCCTGCGAAACCTTTGAGAAAAACTACCACCACCTCTCGAGCGAAATTCTTTGCAGGAGTTCTCATTTTCTGCGGCGTTGTGTTTGTGCTTGGCATGGCCTCGTGAGTATAAACATTATTTATAACAAAATGCTTAGCGCTCCCACGAGGAATATACGAGGTCCTGAGCTAAAGGTTAGGTAGGCCTTCCTTTTGTCGAAATAGAAAAGGTTATTTGTTTTGTGACGGATCATCTTTTTTCGGTTCACTGCTGCCCTGTTATTCAGCACCTATCTTTTTCAACCCTAATATTGTTTCATAAAATTCTTCCTTAACTTGCTGTTTCTATGCACCATATTCATAGATTCCGCTTGCGCTCGAGTTCATACTAAATGGCGCCTTTTTCCTCCCTCTTTGAGGAACGACTTTGTTTCGGTTGGGGAGGCCTAAACTGGCAACTTATAGCATAATCCCTTAAAGCAGTCGGCTTTCTGGAGGTACTTGAGTTAGTACTTGGGTTACCGTGATGGAGAAAGCAAATGTGGGTTAAAGTTTTAAAAATAATTAGTTGATTAAGCACTCTTTGAACTGAGATTTCGTTTTCCTCGCGCTGGTAATAAGAATAGTAAGAGAAGACTCTCAAGAGACAATTAGACCCTAGTCCCGTTGCTCTTTCCAAACGTGTAATAAGTTCAATGAACCGTGGATTGAAATGTCCATAATTTGCTGAAATTCACGATTTCAAAGTGTGTCGGTTGAATGTTTAGTTGCATTTGTTTATCCCAGCAAATTTTATCTTGGACGTTCATCGTTGCCTTGCGCAATTTGCAGAGAATTTTCTTTGATCGTTTCCTCTCAGGAAGGTGCAACTAGTGGATCTTAGGGAATTAACGCTTCCATGGAGAACATCTGAGGTATTCAGCTAAGAGTTCGGTAGGCCTTCTTTTCGTTGAAATAAAATACTCTTGTGTTAAGGATAATCTGTTCTTGGTTCACTACTGTCCTGTTTTTCAGCACCCCTGACTTTCATCTTCAACTTTCATCTTCAACTTTCATCTCATTCATAGCCTTGCTTCTTAACTTCCTGCTTCAATGCGCACAGGATCCGCGTTCCCTGAACTCCATACTAAAAGCGCTTTCATTCTTGATTCCCCTCAGGGGGATACAACTATTGTATCTATGGGAATTAGCGCTCCCAGGGGATAATGCGAGAGCCCGAGCTAAAGGTTAGGTAGGCTTTCTTTTTGTTAAAATAACATAGGTTTTCATTTTGTTACGGACCAACTTTTTTTCGCTTCACTGCTGTCCTGTTTTTTCAACACCTACTACTTTCTTCTTCAACTTTGATCTTGTTTCATGAACTTCTTTCTCATCTTGCTGTTTCTATGCCCTTTCTGCATAGATTCCACGTTCCCTTAACTCCATACTAAATGGTGCCTTCTTTCTTCCTCTCTTTGGATCTCATTTGTTGAGGATAGGGAGGGTTAAACTAACTAATAATCTAATCTTTTTTCATTTTTGATCTTTTTAAACATTTTTGTCGTGGTAAGGGAGGCTACGACCAACTTATCAATCATTCAGTGATCAGCTTTCATTGATGCTGAAAACATGATCTAAACTTTGCCTTTGGCATATGCAGGATACCGTACCCTCAAGGTTAATGGCAGTCCTTTATCATTCGCTCACCTACAGGCTTGCGTGAGATAGTTGGTTTGGGCTTTAATTTCTGCAGTTCTTTTCGGAGGAGCGTATCCTTTTTATTTTTAAATTTTTAGGGTATGATTTTTAGTGAGGCCTCGCTTCTAAAACTCTAAGTTGTATGAATTCCTATTTCAACCCTTGAACTGAATGCAGTTTGCTGTAACAATGTTCGATATGGACCAATTTTTCATATTTTAAGATTTATGTAGTTGGAATATTGGGACAATCCCACCTCGTGCATGTCCCATCAAAAGTTTTACGATAGTACAAATGCAAAAAAATTAATTAGGATGAAACTTCTAGGATTTTTGGACGCTGTTTAACTATGAAACTGTGTACTGTGGCATAATCCTGCGAATAGCATTTTCTGTACGAATTTGTTCAACTCAAAACAATTTTGAATCAATCCCAATTGGGTTTTCATTTTTGAGGAATGATGCGTTTCTTCGTCGTCATATCCTGGCTGAGAGTTGGGTAGGCCTTTTTGTTGAAATAAAATGCTTTTTTGTCATGTTAAGGACCACCTTTTTTCGGTTCACTGCTGTCCTGTTTTTCAGCACTTACTTCTTTTTTACAACTATTATCTTGTTTCATGAACTTCTTCCTCAACTTACTGTTTCTATGCCCCTTTTGCATAGATTCCGCATTCCCTCATCTCCATACTAACAGGTGTCTTCCTCCTTCCTTTCTTCGATATGCTCTATTTTTGTAGCGGTTAGGGAGGCTTAAAGTAACATAAAATCAAATTCATCCTTTTTATTTCACGGTTTCAATGTGCTCTGGATCTCTTGCGGAAACACCCTTTTTGCATGGATTCAACGTTTCCTAACTCCAAACTAAATGGTGTCTTCATCATTGCTACCTTTGAAAAACTTTATTGTGGTTAATTATCTCATTGATCAGTCAAATGCGAAACTAGGTTAAGTGAATTAGGTTAAGCTTTATTGTACACCTTAGAATAATGTGATGGTAGGATGCCCTAGAAGTCGCTGAACTTTTCGGGCCCACAGGTAGCTATACGTAAATTTGATCATTGTACTTGACTTAAGTAACATTCTACCTCTGTAACACCTGTGGTAAATAAATTGTTTAAATTGTTTAAATTGTAAATTGTTAAGGGAGGCTAAAACTAATTCATAATCAATCAATTTGTCGTTAAATCCATAGTTTTAACTTGAGCTGTGCTAGTTATCGGTTGTTTGTAGGGACAATTTCTCATCTCTGATACGACTTGGGTGCAAACGTTTTTCATCCTGTAAAAAAAAACTGTTTTAAATCCGAAATTAATTTTGCATAATGAATCAAATACCAATAAATTATAGTTGTACAATTTTTTATCAGTGATTTTATAAAATCAACTTACCGATGAAACAAGGTTCATTCCTACACTAAAGTATTTCATTTAGTGCAGTAGCCTATACTCGCAACATCACATTGCTTCATCTTTGGCGAGTTTCGTTTTACCTTCACATTGCAGATTCGTTTTCTACAAAAAGTGCTGGGAACCTCGTACAGCTAATCAGAACGTAGAATTGGCCATGGAGCACGTGCCAAACGTCGCTGCTCCTGCCCCTGAGGGATCGCCGAGTTCTGCAGGTTCTACCGTAGAATATGCAACAGATGCTGCAATGGCCCTAGGTGCTCCAGACGACCACGGTGCTTCAGCTGCTGGAAGTTTGTCGAGCGCTGCCTCGGTCGCTGTTGATCCGGGCGCTTATACAAAAGATCCCAGGACTGGCGCCGCTGTCCTTGCGAAAGAAACTTCGCCCGCCTTCGAACAGGACACCACGAGTGTTGTCATGAGGGATACACTAAATCTGCTGGAGTGAACCTCGTCTCAGAACCGATTGAATTACTCTGCAATGAATTTTTCGGAGAAATGCTATGCACTTGCTTGATAAACTTTTTAAATATCTAGTTTCTGAAGTTCGTAGAAGAAACTAGGTTCTATGATGCCCGGTTGGAAGAGAAATTTTTTCAACATTTTACTCCTTTTTATTGTGAAAAAGAAAGTTTTAGATGATGAAAAAGCTTATCCGCTCATGGTGGAAAATAAATATTAAACTTTTTTAGATTTCAACCACTTTTTATTTAATCCATATATGAAAAGTTATAAGATTTATTGTTATAGGGGTACGTCACTTTTAAGTTACATCATTCATGCAGCCAGTAATTCACATTGGTAACGGTAATGCCAGAAACTATCCGCTTAATCTGAATCCACAACAAAGTGTTCTAACGTACTGAAGAAATGTCAGACTTGAACCTCCTTGAATGGCCTTCCATTTCTACCATACGAATTTCAGTATAACCACCAAATCTACTCAAGATCTTTGAAATTAGGATTTTATTAAATGACAGAAGGTCGTTTGCATTTTACGTGTAATTTTGAAATACTGGGAACGGTTTTTCTTTCCTTGGGAAGTAGGAACTCGTCCCTGCCTCTTATTTGAGTGATTCTGATTGCAAAACGTATTCTGCTGATTTATTTGACGCCACTCTGATGCATGATCGACATCGCCCTGCTTCATAATATCAACCGCTGTTTTTGCCCGCATACTCGGGCTATTTTCTAATTAGAAACCGGTGTCGCAACTGGTACAGATATAACGGAGTGAAACCTCGGAGAAAATGTTGATGTATCACAATATTGTTATTTTGCACCATTCTCGCATAGTACACAAATTGTCACAATTTTGGTGCAGTTTAAAATGCGAATGCCCGAGTTCCGAATGAAATATTTAAAAAACGTCTATTGAAACCTCTGGGATTGGAGACAAGTTCTACGTCACTCAATATCTAGGTCATCCTACATCCCCTCAGAAATGTGCAACTATTGTATTTGTGGGAATTAGCGCTTCCAGGGGGAATAAGTAAGGTCCCGTGCTAAATGTTAGGTAGGCCTTTCATTTGTTGAAATAAACGGGTTTCATGTTTTGTTACGGACCACAATTTTTCGGTTCACTTCTGTCCTCTTTTTCAGCACACACTACTTCTACAAATTTTATATTGTTTCATGAATTTCTTTCTCAACTTACCGTTTCTATGCATTTTGTCCATAGCTTCCACGTTTCCATAACTCCACACGAAATGCCTTCCTCCTTCTCTTTGAAACGCCTTTGTTGCGGTTAGGGTCATCCTGCCTTTTCAAAATATTTGCGCAAGTTTTGAAGATAACAATTTGAACACTACTGTAATATATCCTCCACCAAACCCCCGTCAGGGGGATACAACTATTGGATCTATGGGAATTAGCACTCCCAGGCTAAACGTTACGTCGGCTTTCTTTTTGTTTAAATAGAATAGATTTTGTTTTGCTACGGACCATCTTTTTTTCAGTTCACTGCTGTCCTGTTTTTCAGCACCTACTACTTTCTTCTTCAACTTTGATCTTGTTTCATGAACTTCTTTCTTGGCTTACTGTTTCTATGCACCTTGTGCATAGATTCTGCGTTCCCTCAACTCCATACTAAGCGCTGCCTTCTTTCTTCCTCTCTTGGAACATCTTTGTCGTGGTTAAGGGAGGCTAAAACAATTTTATATAATAATAATAATAATCCTCTACCAAACCTGAAATGGATCGTCCTCCGGCTCATTTTTCATTTAATTCTCTAATTGACAGTTTCTCTAATTTTCCACTGATTACAAAATTTTGCTGCCAAGTCGAACCAGAGCACTTGCGTGGGCAAGCACTGGTGCTAGGCCAGTCCGGTCCGAACTCTCCAGGGCGAGTCAAAAGAGGGAACCCTAGGCTTCAGTGCTGAGCGTATCATTCTGGCTCTCCATTCATGATTATTTTTGTTCTACGTCAAACTTTAGTCGCTCAGATTGGTGCAGACATGAACCGTATTCAGAAACATGACGTCACACAACAATCCTGAGCTACTGGATTGTTCATTGTGCAATTGAGGGCAGATTTTATCTCCTATCATGACTCGTCAGTGTAAATTTTCAAGAGAAAGGCTAACTTATTTCACAAATCATTTCATCAAGGCTGAACACCATTTTTTCGAAGCTTCGGCGAGAACAAAGTCCAGTAACATCTATACGCTTAAAACTAGGATATGTTGATGAAATTCTTCACGGGTTCACGGTTTTTTAATGTTTGGCATATCAGGATAGCTTCGGATGGGATAGGTTAGAATTTGTTAGGTAATGTTAACCGAATTTTTTAACTGGTTCACCTAGCCTAACGATGACATTGGTTTAAGTTAGGCTAGGATAGGTTAAGATATGTTAGGTTAGGATAGATTTGGCTAGCATAGGTTAAGACAAGATAGGTTAGAATATGTTTGGTCAAGATAGGTTAGGTTAGAATGTTATAAAAAAATTGTCAAGTAATGTAGACCGAATTTTTTCACGTGTCCATATAGCTTATTGGTGACATTGTCCGTTGAATTTTCATGGAGACTGCTAGTTATTCTTATTACTATAATTTACTCCTTTTCTTTCCAGCTTAGAATTTTAAGTTGTTGTATGCTAGAGTGTGTGGACTCTATTTTTTTTCTCCTCGAATGTTCAAATCTCATGCGCACTTGCTTGAATTCATGAAGCTCGCTCAATAAGAGTCAGATGTCTAACTCGAGTAAGGATCTTAATATGAAGTCGGCTCTCTTTTTATTAGAGTACAGACTTGTTCCTAAGCTTCTTCCGTTAATCTTAACTCGACTGGGAAATCCGGTTTGCTCTGACTTTATTTGACCCTATACGTCTTCGTATACAGGATAGACCATTTGAAGTTCAAGCGTGGCACATCACTGGCTTATAATCTTCCAAATTGTGAACATTTCTAAGAGCTAGAAAAATTGGCTGGTTACGGCTACGTTATTATACTAACTTATTACAGGACATCTGACAAGCCTAAAAATCTGCCAAACGCTGCTGAACCACTGTAGGTCTACCAGTCCTTTACTTCACGCTCTTCTCAACGGTGACGTTGAAAATAAGATTCTTTCCGTTTGGTCGTACTCGATTTAAGAATCCAATCTTTGGCTCTCCACTAATTATTCTATTCCCTTTCCCGTATATGTCCCGGAGTTATCCCTCCTTTTTTCCAATTTTTTGCACTTGACCTGTTACAACCTGCTCTCTCTCCATTCCGTCAAGAGTGCGGTGCCCGTCAGTACTCGTCGAGTTGGAGCATAGTGCCTGCCTGTGACGCAATCAGAACTATCTTGAAAGCGTACTTAAAAGTGCTTTCTCGGCGTAGCCCACGACAAAGTGTAGATATTTGCCATCTAATAAAGGAAAAGTTACGCCATTTGAATGGGGGTTTCCTCAAAATTTTGTTCACCATGTCATCTAGTATTGTCAAAAAATTATTTGCAGTCGGACAACACATCCACCGAACTGATGTGAGTTACCCTGTTTTCGTATAAACTTCACGAGGCGTCTTTGAGCACCAATGCAAGAGGAATTAAATGTTATTTCCAAAACAATTTTATGGTTTCAAGAATTGTTTTATTGTTTGAGGTCGCTTTTTCACTGGGGTCGCCAGCTAATAGCAAATGTGGACCCCTTCGCTTTCGCAAAGCATTTTGAAATAAACATCGTGGATTTAAAATGGGAGTGCAGCCTTGTTTCCGGGGGTTTCAGCTGCCCACCCTCTAAAACCGAGCGCCTTACCCATGCTGAAACCCCTATCGGGCGACAACGCAGTGCGCTAGGCCGAATTATTTCTGCTTTAAATGATGCAAAACTTAAGCTCTGATGTATGTCTTGTTGATTCACTCCCCCTCAGGGGGATACAATTATTGTATCTATGGGAATTAGCACTCCCAGGGGGAAAATGTGAGGGCTCTAGCTGAGAGTTTGATGGGCTTTTTTTGTTGTAATAAAAAGTTTTTTTTGTTATGTTAAGAACCACCTTTTTTCGGTTCACTACTGTCCTATTTTTCAGCATCTACTACTTTCTTCTTCAACTTTTATCTTGTTTCATGAACTTCTTTCTCAACTTACTGTTTCTGTGCCCTTTCTGCATAGATTCCGCGTTCCCTTAACTCCAAACTAAATGATGCCTTCCTTCTTCCTCTCTTTGGATCGCATTTGTTGCGGATAGGGAGGCTTAAACTAACTAATAATCTAATCTGTTCATTCACTCAATTTTAGTGAGGAAGCATCTCCCAGGGGAGGCAGGCTCAGTGAGAAGAAGTCCTTTGATACCTCTTCTGTCTTTTTCGTTGGCTTATCACCAGAGCCAGCAGTCTACGGAAGTGAGAACGAACAAGAATCTTCCTGGTCGGTCCAAAGCCTGATGCTGAACAGTCCGTGCTCAGGAGAAAACAAAGTTGAACGAAATCAAGTTGATATTTAGGTCATCACGGAAACATGAACGATTCGGGTATATTGTTCACGGCACGTGGTGCATGCGCTTATGACACTGTGCGGGTTTGTTCTCGCATGATTGATAGCAACTCAATGTCCTCACTCTGGACTAATATTTCGCTCAGCTACTTAAAATAAGTCTAGTCTTACTTAGTTGGAATGGCAGGATGATAATAAAGTCACTGTACACTTCAGTGATACTAATTTAATTTCTTCATACAAAATGGGACACTGGCAAACTAAAAAAAAAATGAACTGCTTTTCATTCTCAAACTTAGCCTGTGGATAGTTGCACAACTTCGCGCTAGGTGCGAGAAGCTAGCTATCAAGAACTTTGTTAACAAATCCAAACGAATTGATAACGTTGTATTTGAACGACGTCTAGGGAAAACCAATCTGAACATCAATCGAGTGAAACTTGGATGACGCACACAAATGTAGCCCCTCGACATTTACCAAGGTACTAAGTAAGGAGCCCTGTGTTTTACAATGCCCGGACTGATGAAAAACCCCTTCGCTACAAATTGAAGAACAGTGCGTATCGCATTGAGGATGAACACAACGTGAAGCAGAGGACGGCGATGTCTGATAAGCTACGTATGTATCGAGATCTAGAGGCCGTCGAAAATAGCAATTAAATGCAAGAAGTCTTTTTCAACAATGAAGCTATGTACTCCATATGTAAGGTCGTGTGAACAGACACAATCGTAGGATCTAGACAAACGACCAACTAAATGCGGTGAGCTACACACTCGCCAGGCTTTATTTACACCTTTCAGCGTATTTAGATGAGATTTTCTCACGTCCAATATGTACCAGGCGAAAAAACACAGCATTGACCACATTGAGCACCTGAAACCATGCGAAGATGCACAGCATTGACGAGGTTACACTGATGACAGCCTCATCTATGGAGAAAACCCAGCTATATTGGACTATGTTTGCCGGGCCACGGTGAAACGGTAGGATTTGTGCCTAGATGTGCATGGAGGTCATATTGAAATATACTAAATTTATGTCTAGACGAATACGTTTGAGCAACAATGCAGTAAAAGGTTTTTACAACCGAAATGCATCTTGACTTCATAATTTCCCAGCACTATCAAGTATGAACTTTGGACGATGAACATGAAATACAATATGTGCAAAGCTGTTCAGCTGTGCTATTTCTACCGCCAACAGTATTCAGTGGTTATGATTTCTCTGCCGAGTTGCATGGTATCAAGCTAAACTGATAGTAAAAATTTGATCGGCAAACTCACGAACCTTAACGGGTAACATGCAAATAATTCGATGATGAAAATTGATTATATTGTCCGTTTTAACATTAGAATATATGAAAATAGTTTAGTACCCAGCAGCACGACGCAGCCATGGAAAAGTCAATAAACATGAAGCAAGAGATTTGACGGCCATTAAGCAGAGGAGACGACACTTTACGGTAGACACAGGCCTGTTGAGCTTCGATTAAAGATCAAAGCAAGTGCAACATCGCACTAAAGTAGATTGAATGAGAAAGCTATGTTATACGCTGGGGTAATATTTGACAATAGAAAAGTTCTTCACACGAGTGTAATCTTTCGAGTGATGTTATGAAATAGCTGTGCTTCAACATACTCCGGCAACGAAAGGCAATATTCGAAAAATCTGAATCAACAAGCAAAGCATGTGTTTAAAACACACGTTCAAGTCCACACTACCGCAGGCAGAAGACCGCCACCACACACGAGAAATATAGTTCCGCTGCACTAAGTTTCTTTGTCCCCGTACAGAATGAAGCAGCTTAGATAAAATGCACAGCCATTCTAGCATTCTTCACATTTCTTCAGCATCTTAATATCGAATAGCTCACATGGGGACTGACGAAGAGAGAGACTTCGTCACGGGGACTGACGAAAGACGAAGAGAGACTTTAACATTTACTACAAGGTAACACAAGATACACGGAACACTCGTGCAGCAGGAACAAGAAGCCGTGCAATAAATAAGTATCAAACTAAGACTGTGACGCGATGCTATCTCGAGCAGCGCGTTAGATCCACAAGCTTGTCAAAAGGAGGTCGCATCAGGAGCCTCTGTTCGATGCGCCCCAGCACGGCCAACTTCCCCGTCCTTCTGCTCTCGTCAATGCTAACGTGTACCAATTCCTGCGAAGGAAACGAGAGCAACCAGATATCACAAGGCATCCCATTACGCTTGTAACAATTCCAGTAAAATGTATAAAGTCAGTCAACTCTAGGAGATAGAATATATTCTTTAGACAATTCATTTATCTTTAAAATTTTGTGACGACTTGATACTCTCGTATTCTTCTTCAAGAAGTCCCGAATTTAGGTTTTCCTCCAATGTAGAAAACGAAATGGTTAGAATTTCTCAATTACATTATTTTTATTCAAATGGAATTTTCCCCCACTAGGTGAAGTTTACATAATTAAACTAAGTTTACATAATTAAACTAAGTTTACTACCACAAAAGGTCGTCGACATCGAGTCAGTTACGAAAATCATTCAAGTGTTGGACTCTAAGAGTGTCCGGGTTAGAGCGTCCTCCTGGTGCAACGAGTGCATGTGTAACACAGTTTAGATTGTATGTTAGTTTAAACCTCCCTAACCGCTAAAATAAAAAGCGTTCCAAAGAGAGGAAGGAGGAAGGCACCATTTAGTATGGAGATAAGGAAACGCGTAATATATATATATGAAGGGGGGGCATAGAAACTGTAAGTGGAGAAATAAGTTTGTAAAATAAGATAAAAGTTGAAGAAGAAAGTAGTAGGTGCTGATAGAAAGGGCAACAGTGAACCGAAAGAAAATGGTCCTTAACATAACAAAAACATTTTATTTCAACAAAAACAAAACTCTCAGCTCGGGCCCTTAAACATTTTCCACCTGGGAGACAAATTCCCATAGATACAATGGTTGTCTCCCCCTGAGGGGGCATGTGTAACACAAAAGATAGTTTTGGGATAATATAGTTTCTTACATTTTAGTACCATTTGGTAAACTACATCGGAAACGAGCCAATACTCGCTTTATTAAACTTCATACTTAGTTGAATAGTAAATGCCTCAGTTACTCCAATAAGCAAATCAAGTTTTCAGAATGTAGTTTTTGAATGAAAAATAAAATGAAAATTTTATTTTTCAATGAGCCTTACATAAATTCTGTCGCTTGAATAGTGTAGGTGCATGAAATTTAAAGACCAAACACCCTTTCTATTGAGAATCAGCCTATAAAGAAGTCACCGAGAGAACCGAGCGCAGCCTCCCTTACCTGCTGCCCGCAAATGGCGGACTGACACGAACTCGGGATGCGACTGATACTAGTGCACACTTATCAGATCATGAACGGTTAATAACCAATCAAAAGCTGAAATGAAGCTGACCTCTGGCAGTCTAATAAGATTACAAATTCTACAGACTCTTCATCCCAGTTACGAAAAAGAGAGAAGTAGAAAACAACTTTCTATGACTGAGATTGTTCTTTTTCAGACGCGATAAACAAAGAACTAGAAAGCAAAACCTAACCTCCAAATGAGCTTTCTTGCAGCCGAGAGTGATAGGCAAGGCGTAGTCCCCCAAGCAGAGCTCAGCGCGGCCCGACTTGTACACCTTGACGAAGCCGATCTGGCCAGGAGGCAGGTCGCCCAGCCTGCAGTACTCGGAGGCCTTCTTTGCGCCACCCTCTTCGTCACCACCGTCGCCGGCCCCACTCGACTGTGCAAAACAGAAACTGGTTAAACGAGTTTCTTAATGCACTTTTATATTTTTGTTAGGAGTTTTCACAGGTTTGAATTAAGGTAAGAATTCCTTGAAATATCCCCTTACGACAATGCATCTGGTCAAGCATAGTCATAAGTTGATCTTGAAATAGTTTATGAAAGAAATTTTTTCCAAAAAAGTACAATACTTTACATCACGTGTGCCGAGTTAACAGTGTATATTGAATTTCTTCCTTGGCTTTGGAAGCGATTGAGAAAAACTTGCAACTCTTCTACTTAGCTCGTAAGACTGAAATTATTAACCCCTTCATTCCATGTATTTTTCATGAAGAATCAAATATAAAACCCTACCTACAAACAGAACGAGCTGCATCAAATAATGGAGTATGACAATGGTAATGCACGTTCATCCATAAAGCACTCTTTTAATAGGTTACATGTTTTTTGCGCAGCTCTTAAGACATGCAAATGTCTGTCTACGTTGAGCACATCAATAAGAACCGTTTGAATCCTCACGCTCTTCCAAAATTCATTTCCCACTCAACCACAGACTGGATCTAACAACCTCTTTTGAGTCTCACTACGCACATATACAGTTATGTGATGGCAACAACTATAGCAGGATTTCGCACCATAAAGAACCCGTACGTGCGACCGGGCCTTATTGCTTTATTGCGCAAATAATTTCTCTGATCGCCTTCTTATTGACTCAGGGAACAATGCCGAGGTAGTTAACCACCAAGTACATCACGTAAAAATTAACTCCAATCAATCCTAGTAAATTCAGAAGCTTTTTTCTGGGCACTAACACACGCACTCAGCACCTTCCCATATGTACGGTTTCAATTTAGGATCTGAACTGACGTAATTAATTCTGTTGCAGTTGGCCGGGAAGAGACCTGCCAGATTAGAGTAGATGGTAGTTTAAGACTTTAAACCTCCCTTACCACAACAAAGGCGTTCCAAAGAGAGGGAAGCACTATTTAGTATGGAGGTAAGGGAATGCGGAATCTATGCACAAGGTGCATAGAAACAGGAAGTTAAGAAAGAAGTTCATGAAACAAGATAAAAGTTGAAGAAGAAAGTAGTAGGTGCTGAAAAACAGGACAGTAGCTAACTGAGAAAATGGTCATTAACATAACAAAAACATTTTATTTCAACAAAAAGAAGGCCTACCTAACCTTCAGCTCGGGACCTTGTATTTTCCTCCTGGGAGTGCTAATTCTCATAAATACGAGACCTGCCAGAACATTGTGGAGCTTAGAAACGAGGCACACGAAGAGCCACAGCACACACGACGGAATGCAACAACAGTTTAGGACGATAACGCTTGCCACACCTTTCTATGTCATACATGGAGCACGCAAAAAGCTAACACTTACAGGGCCGGGCTTGGCAGTCGGAGGCGGAACATCTCTGGAGACGATGCTGGGCAGAGTTTTAGGGAGCTGAAAAGAAAAGCGTAAAGCATTATGTCTACTTTGTCATCTGAACAGAGTAAATTCTCTAACTTGGTACTTAATCAAACACAAGTAACTGTAGAGTGGAAAATTACACGTTTCGAGTAGGTGCACCTTTGTTCAAATGTATGATGCACCTTCAATACCTCAACAAACCTGATGAGCAACGAAAATTGAACTCTAAGATTTGCAAAAAAAAAAAATCAAAAAAATGATACAAGCCTCTAAGGCGCAACAAAACGAGGTGTTCACGTCATGTGGCCATGAGAAAACAACATTAACACTAAACATAACAAGACTTTTGATAAACGGTAATTATTTTCAATACTAACAGCTACGTTCTACATTATCACAAACAGTATTTTTCTCAGCTTAACTTGAAGAGAACAGCAGAAATATACAAACTTGAAGAAAAATTACTCCATGTCTTGAAATACGCAGTAGACCAGAGGAAAGAAGGCAGATTGAGACACTGAACTAACAGAGGGAGCTGCTGAGATGAAATCTACTTATTGTTTGATTTCACTGATAGAGCCGAGGCTACACTACTTTGTTCCTAATCCAAATGAATGCCTTATGTTGATCACAGTAAGCCTCCATTTGATGTGATACACTGTGGAGCACTAATGCAAGCCACAGATCGTCGATCTTAACACTGAACAAGAAGAAATAATTGGTCTGTCTTCTCGCGTCAGAGAATACGCCCTTTTGATGTGAAAGAAATACCCATGTATGAAAAATTTACCTGCCAAAGAAACAATGCCCGCTTGTTTTGAGCAAAGATGTCGCCTACAGAGAGAGATACGCTTGGTGGCTCGCCCGCCTTCACGTTTGTTTTGCTGCTCTCCGCAGCAACAGGAGGCTGCATGCCGTTGCTCTGCACAGACAGGTGATCTTTAGAGGTCACAGTTTTTTGCCTCTCCGCCACATCCAGCACACATTTTATGAGAAATGCTCTTATGCTAAAATACTCATTCATAACCAAAAAAAGGAGCATATTCAAATAATAGAAGCATTGCACATTCATAAACTCAAACCTGCCCTCAACGAAAATACAAATGATTTTTACTGTAGAATTGTTCAGAAAGACTGTGGCTTAAACGAGTGGACTGGAACCCCCGCTAGTTCGCCAATCTTGCCTCTATCTCTGATGCCGCAAACATGCGAATATTTGGTGTGCAATAACTGGTCATTTGTAATTTTAATTGTGTACAAAATTTGTTAAATCTAGTCTTCTCACGCTGTGATTACTAATATTTTTAGTCAGTCTGATGTAGCTCAAGTTTTAGATTTATACAGTTTTAAAAAGGCTCATGAAAAATTTAATAAACTGAATCAACAAACAGTACTCTAAGCACTTTCCTCCTCGATATGTGACTTATGCTGCCAAAGGCAGTTTTATATTCATAAACGAAATAACTGCCACGACAAACTAAAATATTTTCAAGCTCAAAAATATACAGAGTAGAAAATTTGTGCTGTTGCACAGTAACACACCATTTCTCACACGATATGTTCAACAATTACAGACAAGGTCAAATATTTACAGCAGCATCACACCTGAGATACAAAGAAATTGATTGACACAATTGCTGCATTCACCCTCGTATCTCCAGCTAAAGTTGGCATTTAGATATTAATTTTTACAAGAGGCACAAGCAGAGAATTTTGGGACATGAGCTGACTCACCATCTCCGGGGTGTGGCCGTTGGTGAACGTAGGGGACTCATCAGGCTCGACCTTTATCTCTGGGTGCACAGAGAGCATCACGGTCACGAGTTATGTAGGTCCCACAACTGGATTTATCGAAATACATTA
Organism: Platorchestia sp. MABIK; assembly: GCA_014220935.1. Lineage (NCBI taxonomy): Eukaryota > Metazoa > Arthropoda > Malacostraca > Amphipoda > Talitridae > Platorchestia > Platorchestia sp. MABIK. The sequence goes on along the minus strand of JACJUY010000562.1, from coordinate 13,302 downwards.
GCATCATATCTAAAAATGAGATATTTTAAGTATTTTAAAAGAGTAATACATATCCGCCATGAAATTCAAATTACCCAACCAGTAGCACAATAATCGCCACGTGTGCCAACTTTATTCACAACCCCAGTATCCTCAAGTCAAAGTGCACTAGAAGACATAACTAATAAATAATACAGCTGCTTTCCCTGAACTCGATATATTGCTAACATGAAATATAAAAACCTAAGACTAAGCAATCTGTAGAACACAGCAATAGGTAAATTTGTGGTACAAACCGCACTAGCGATCATAAAATTCACACAATGGAACGAATGAAATGCTGACGAAACCAAAGGAAAAATAACAGACTAACTTGAGGTGCAAATGAAACCATTCACTCGTTAATGCTTTGCTTACAACTACCCCAGTAACTCATAGGTTCCTCTAAGGATGAAGTACTAGAGAACATCTCACTTGGCTGGTCACTGGGCGGCTCCACGGGTGCTGGTGTGGAGGACTCAGGCGCGGCTGAAGTAACAGACGGTTCTTCCTTGACCTGGTCCAGAGCGAGGCACATTGGCTTGCAGAAGCGCTCGTAAAATTCTGACGACTCGTCGTCATCTTCGCAATCATAATCACCGTCTCCCAGCAACATTGACAAACATTGTTCCTCTTCATCCTGCAAATGAAAAATTGATGAAATATTTCTTATTGGACCCTGGTAACTTATTCTAAAATTATCTAGAAAGTATGAATAATAAATATTACACTCAAGTTCTCTCTTTTTGAAATAGTTGACTCGTCACTGGAATATTTCATTTCTTATTCCTTATAACAGTCTATAAATTATTTAAATGAGTCAGGTATTTTCTTGCACAATTAAAATGGTAATAAAAAGACATTAGCAAATTGAAATACAAACAGATAAAAAATTTCTAAATTTTTAAAACCAGCCAATTTAGGTTTCGATGGAGAGCCTTGATGTTACATTGGTTGTTTTACCTGACCCTTTCACATTTAGTTGGGCTTGGACTTGGACCTCATTAAGATCATTACAAACTGAACAAGAAGAGCAAACTCATTAGAGCTGAAGGTCACACAAACTATATTTCTGTTATTCTCATGAGAATTAAAAGGGTAAAGCAAGCCAATCAACCACCAACCACAAGGTGACAAATTCTTACGAATAGCTCGACCCGAGACCACTGTTAAAAAGCTAATGACAGGATTGATAAACATCAAGTGAGCATGACAAGAATCAACAACCCTAGTACATGTTCAAGAGGTGCATTCTCCACAGGCACAACCGTTAACTCAAACACACCTTATCGACGACCATGCTTTCACCGGTAACCACAGGACGCTGCATTACACCATCTTCTGCCTTAACTGACCCACCACCTCCACCACCCCCATCACTTCTACCAGTGCTTCTTCTCAAGCCTCCTCCACCGCCACCACTGCCGCCAAAGCTCGACGGCCCACCAGAGCTGTTGCGAATAGCCACAGAGGAAACTCCTGCAGGAAAAATTTACCCAATTATTGCAATTCGAGAATGTTACAGAAATGGTGAAATGGTTAAAATTTAATTCAGAGAAGCAAGTGAAAAAATGTATATATGTGGCTAATATTTGTACAGCCATGTGATTAAATTAAAAAAATGAACAGCTAGTAAGAAGTGTTGCTTCGAATATTATGCATCATTTGAACTCTGAAGAACTACTACATTAACTGTTGCCTTAAACACGATAAATTTCACCTTCTGCCCAGAGTCCCTTCATCTGAACAAGGTTGTTGCCTCTGCCCCTGCCTCGCCCCCTGCCCCCTCTGTTGCCGCGTCCCCCGCGCTCAAACGCTCCTCCTCCTCCTCCTCCTCCTCCTCCTCCTCTGCCGCGACCGCGGTCGCTGCGGCCTCTGCCCAGAAGAAACAGAAGTAGAACAAGGTAGCGTCAAACCAGTATTTTTTTTGTCGACTATGTGGCAATGCTGACGTTGTGGCAACGAACCAATAGCAGCACTCATATTGCATCTGACAATACTGCAAGCTCCAAATGTGGCACCACTATTGTCCTAACGACATGGCGCAATAGTGACGTCATAAAGTTTGTTTGAAATGAAGCCGTTTTATTGGCTAGCCAAACAAGAAGTGGATTTCCCACCATAGGAATTGTTTCCTCTACTGTAGTCATTGCTGAGAGGCCTCACATACATGCATGTCTCCATTTGTTTTAAAATAAGGAAAGCCTAAATCAAGTAATTAGCAAAAGCCTTCATATTAGACAAACTTGATGACACTAAGTGCATGTGTAAGTTCATCAGGAACCCACGACATAGTGCTGTAGAGAGGTCATATTTTTATTGCATGGAAATGAATAAAAGTTTAATACAAGGCTATCAGCAGAGCAAATACAAACATAGTATGATAGTTGAGAAGCATCTCAAGTAGAACTAGAAATGAATGGTGTGCCACTTATATTCAGTCAGCAATTTTGAAGTCCTACAAGCTAGGAAGCCCAATATGAATACCTTACATTCAATATAATTCAGAATCTTCCTGGGTGGGAACTTCACGCTTGAAATTTGCAAATCAAGGCTATTTCCTACATCAAGTTTAAATAACCAATTTAACCTGAAATCTAATAGGTACATTAAAGAATGAGGAAAATCTGTATTTAGCAATATCATCTAGCAATAGCATCTAACGATAATAGAATTATATGTAATCTTACAACAGTCTTTCAATCTACACTTGCACGTAAGGAGCCAATTTGCTTACAGAACACATTTTAATTGGTTAGATGTCTATGTAAGTGCAATTAAACCTAACCATAAAAAGAAATCAAATGTATTTTCAAAAAAGTGAGTAACCATCTAAATGGGTAAACTTAATTGAAAAAATTTATTTTCAGATTTAGCCTAGCCAAAGCAACCCACAGCTAGATAAGTCCATGAAAACTTTTGAACAGGACAACTAACTACATAAACCAAGGGGCACAAATGGCTAACTCACGTGCTGGCTTTGGCATCAGATTTCTCTCTTTTAGCAGGAATGTTGGGAACAAAAACTCTCTTTTGTTTGCTGGTTCCTGGCAGAAGGTTGGAGGCAGCAATGCTGGCAGGGAAATTGAGGCCACTGAGTGACAGGTCACGAGGAGTGCGGAACGATGCAAGCCTTGGGCTGGAGGAACTGGTGCCAGGCTCTATCTGCGCACACACAACACTTCTCAAGTCTGTGAAACTCACAGTGAAGATCTACCAGTAATTTTGGGTAGTGATGAGCACTGCTTAGTAATTTCAGTTTATGACTGGCAATGTGAATAAACTTTTGAGCATTCATGTTTCATTCACAGTTCATGTCAGACAGATGGACTGAATGCGTTAATTTATCAGTGCTAGCGCAACAATGGCAATAGCCATGTCACATTGGCAGTGGCCATGTCATGTGACATGGCTACTGCCAATATGACATGGCTATTGCCAATGTGACATGGGCACTGCCAATGTGACATGGCCACTGCCAATGTGACATGGCCACTGCCAATGTGACATGGCCACTGCCAATGTGACATGGCCACTGCCAATGTGACATGGCCACTGCCAATGTGACATGGCCACTGCCAATGTGACATGGCTATTGCCAATGTGGCATGGCTATTGCCAATGTGACATGGCTACTGCCAATGTGACATGGCTACTGCCAAGGTGGTATAACTATAACTAATATTTCAGGGTTAGTAGTTCGAGGATGGCATTAAAGACAGCGTCCCCCATAGGAATCCAGGATTTTGAGATCATACAAGAAAAAGGGATTATTGCTGCTATAGGAAGTGTAAGAGGTCAAGTACATCCTGTGAAAAAATGAGACTTGTACGTTCACTCCTTCGCCCGCTACGGGGGTTTGAAGAATGGGGGGGGAGAGGGAAGTGGTATTTCATCATGTTACACCTCCCCTTTGGCACTTTCTTCACAGCGCGACGTTGCTATGCCATATCCTATGTGTCTGTATTACTCTATAATGATTTCAGAGGTATTCTAACCTTAACCATGATTTTTTTAAATTTTAATCAAAATTGTTTATGTTTCTTTGTTTTGCTTATGATGGAAACAATGGACTTTGTGGTTTCAAAATGCATCTCATCCTTCAGTTTTGAAGCTACAGTGATGATTTTGGTATCATTGGATGCAAAAAGCCAAGGGCTTTTCAAAAAGTTCTAATTGACTTCACAATTAACTTTTGTTCAAAAGTTAGGACGTCATAAATATGCATTTTTCGAAACCAATATTTGGTCTCAAAGTTTTTTCATTTTTATTTATTAAAACTGGAAATTTGGAGAACAGCATAGAACTTTTTGGAATGTGCACGTCTTTTCGCATCCAATGATACTAAAATCATCATTTTTACTCAAGAACTGTCGGAGGAGATGTATTTTGAAAAACCCCTCTAAAAATCGGGTTTCTATGGGGAAAATCGCATTATTTCACGAATGATAAATGATTCCCAATTACATTTCCTATCCGAATATCAAATTTCATTGCTCTAGGTTTAGTAAAAAAAGGTCCGTATGGGGGGACGTGGTACTGAATGGTAAATAGATGGTGATAATCATTATAAAATGTATTCATTTATAAATGCTATCAGTGATTTTCAGATGGTATTGATAGTTTGATGGTTTATGGAATTTGTGATAAATGAAGGTAATTGGTAGTAATTGAATCATGGTTTGTTTATATGTTGATGATAACTCAAAACAATTATTTATAGGAAGCTATTAATAAAATTATCTGGGAAAGGAATGCATGAAAGTTAATCAAAAATGCTAAGTTAAACCAACAATGTTGGCCCATTAAATTTAATACTTAGAAAGCAAATAAAATTGCGTTCAACAGATCTAGAAAATAGGAATGCTTGGAGCTGAGAACTACAACACACTAGAAATGATGCTCAACAAAACATACCTAACTTTGGCTTAAAATAGGTTCATCACTCCAAAGTCATGCTGCAGGGCCATCTCATCCTTTCATATTCTAATACTCAACAAGTGTCTTTGAGGAACAAAATAAGTAATTACTTCTATAAAAAAAAAAGCCTGATGGAAGACACAAGTTGTAAAATTTAAGATCTTAAGGAATAAAAGGAAAAGATCTTCATAGCAAGTGAGTCAGAAAAACATACAGACTGAACATGTATTCTGCAAATTCTGGAGAATTGATCCTCTATTTACCTAGAACAGCAGCTTCCCAGCTCCATCCATTGAAGAACATTGAATTACCAAGTTAAAACAGGAACTTCCATTCATTGATCTATCACAGAAAAAGTAGAAGGAAAAACCAGACAAGAACAGAAGAGCTTGCACTGCAAAAGGAGTCTATCCAATGATATGAAACGAGTGTGATTATCTTGAGAAATAACCAAAGAAGTAAAAAATAAACCTCATCATATAGAGGATGCAAGCCCACAACAGAATCTTGAGATGAGTGATGCTGATTTTGCTGTAGATGTTAATAGATAAATTTCATGGGTTTCCTTTCTTATTCAAGTTAGAGGACACTTGAAGCAAAACATGCTCTTCCCAAATGCTACAAAACTGTTCCAACTACGCAGAGCACCAAGGTACAATAGCTATCTAAGCAATTCTGTAGCAAACAAATTAAAGTAAAAGTAACAGAAAACAAAGCTTTACCTTGGGAAGTATAAGAGAGGAGGGACTAGCAGAAGCAGAAGCTGCAGCCACTGCTGGAACAGAACTGTTGGCATCTGTTTTCATCTTCTTGGCAGCTACTTTGGGAGATGGTCTGCCATTATGTTTTTTTAAATCTTTCAAGGATTTTGACTCATCCCCTCTTGCAGACATTTTATCTTACTAAAAATACATATAATATTACTCACCTATTCTCTAAAATCTGCAAGAAAAAACCTCATTGAAAATTTATTTGAGCAAAGGGTAATGCACATACACATAGTTGATTTATTTTTCACAAACAGTTGGCAATAGTTAGCAAAAAAAAGACTTCTTTAAATAATTGGGCTGCATTTAATTGAACTTTTAATTTTTAGTATGTAGCTTTCTATATTTTGGTGCTGAAAATATTCAAATTTCTGAGTAACATGATAGACTAGCTACAAAGGGGACTAAAACTTGAATTCTTCTAAAAATACAGTGCACTAAAGTATCTATGAGTAGTTAAAAGTAATCCATGCTAAGAGAATCAAGAGATGTTCTGAATATGATGTTCAGTATTTCTGTTATATTTTTTGGAAAAAAACATAGAACTAATGCATCAAATTCAAGGAATGCAATGAAAAACATGTTGATTTTAAAATTAAGAGTATTTGAAGTTGTTTGTACCTTATTTAGTTCATTAGTGGGGTGACTTAATGAATTTTACATGAGCATCCAGAGTTGTCACACATGTAGTGATGAGTTGTCAAGAAAGTGTCTGCATAGCCATTGTGGACCATCATGTAGGCCAAGTAAATTGTGGCTCAGTTGAACAGATATATTTGATATTCAATTGAGTATGAAGCAGCATGCAAAAGAGACAATTTACAAGTAGAACACAGGAGCTTGTAAAAATTTTAGTGCACTAAGGGATGAGAAAGGATGTGTGATTTCTTCACGCATTTCCTACACCAGAGTAAATTAACATTACTTGCTCAACTTTATTGCCAAGAAATGTACACACAGTAAAATTTCAAAATTATTTTACTGACTAGGTACATGGATTGAAAATTTTTCAGCATTTCCTTTTCAACCATACAATATAATTTTTACCTAAAAAATAAAAACATTATTTAGGAATAGAAAAGCATTTTGATTATTTTTTTCACCCAATTCTATGTTGAATTTTATTGCAAACCTAGAAATTACGGCTGTAATGCATCCGAATTTTTTATTTGGAATTCTATGCAGAAATTATACAGCACATTTTTATTATGCTACCATCAGTATTTTCAGATCAATTAGCTTGAAGTCAACATGTTAGGATAAAGAACTAATTCTCGCATATATAGTTTAATTTGCCAATGCCTAACTAGAACAATAGCTGTACGTTTGAGTACCACAGCGTTTTGCTGCCTGTATTTAAAAGTACTAAAAATTATCCACAGGTTGCAACCAGATGTATTTAAATACTTGGTTGTGATTAATAAATGATTTTACAAAACTTTTCCTGTGTGTTCTACATCATAATGAAACAAAAACTCTAGCAATTTTACAACAAATATACATTAGGAATGTACATGCATCTAGCCCAAGAATACAATATATTACTGGGCTGCAAAATAATACAAGTATGAGGACATCGGCATAGCATGGACCGCAAGACGATGGTCAAGGTTGAACAAGCTGTAACAGTACTGCCTGTCTTGTCCTAATGCTACTCTTGCCCCTTTTCATCTATCTACTGGTAAACATATGATCACAATTTTTCACAAAATTTCCTAGCTCAGCAGTCACTATTTCAAATCTTACATCCTTCTTTGGCCCTGAAACATACACAATCTGACAATTAAAAGTAAAATTCATAGTTCATCTATTTTACTGAACGTTAAATTCTACAGCCAAAACTCAATATCATCATAGCTTGCCAGTAATAAAACAGTAGTTTGAGGTTCTGTTTTCATTGCATAATATTTTCACAGAGGAAAGAAAAGAGAACATACAGTTTGGACTAGAGAATGTGGAATCTTTCCATGAGGTGAGTTTCATGCATGATACCTTGTGACAAACAGCAAGTTGAGGAAAAAGAGAAAAGGAACACCAAAAATGATGGCAAAGAAGGCAGGAAATTAGAAAGGAGCAAAGTGAATGCAAAAGCTAAAAATCTAAAAGGTCCATTGATTAGAAATTAGTTGTGGCCTCTCTTACCACAATGAAGATGTTCAAAAAGACAAAAGATGAAAGCACCATTTAGTATGGAGTTCAAGGAGTGTAGAATCCATGCACAAGGTGAGTTTTCACACAGGATCCTGCACACATAGAAACAGTAAGATAAGAAAGATGATTGTGAAACAAGATAAAAGTAGAAGAAAAAAGTCATAGGTGCTGAAAAATAGGACAGCAGTAAGCCTGCAGTCTGACAGCAGTAACTGAAATAGATGGCCCTTAACAAAACAAAAATACTATTCCAACAAAAAGAAGGCCTACCTAACTCTTAGCTCAGGACCACACATTTTCCCCTGCGAGCACCAATTTCCCTAACAGGCCTATTGCAGCCAAGGTAACCTAACAGTATCTTCTCTGCAACATCAGTCCAAGGATGAGCTAGACTAATGTAATTATTGAAACCTATTAGGTATTCCATGCTCCCTGAAGAGTGGCTGATAAAAAACATTTCATTAAACATGTGAATGCTAAACAAAAACTGCAACCAAAAATCATTGATGATCAAAAACAAAATGGAATAAATGAGCATGGGATAAATGTTCATTTTTAACCTTTATACATCATGAGAAATTTTGTCAACTATAGTAAAAAACTACAGTGCAATTATTAAAAATTCAGACTGCTTCAGGATTTTTAGAAATTTTACAATATTGTGGGGTCTGACTTCTCTATTTTATATCATCAATCTCAATCAACATATGGAGATTCAATAAAGAGATGAAATTAAGGGGAATGTTGGAACGGAAATTGGCTGAATCAAGGAAATGGCTATAACATTCTTTCTATGGGATCTAGATCTATGAAAATTAGCATACATCTGTATTTTTCGGAAATTAATGGAGGTCAACTCTATAACCTTTTCCCATTTTTGCCGTAATTTTGGAGCTAATGAGGAAAAATGAGAAGAAAAAGTGGATATTTATCAAAATCTAACTCCTTAAAAATTGCCCATGGTAGAGCAATGATTTAGGTGTCATTGGATGCGCAGAGTTGCTGCATGACGAGTCAAAGGATTATTTTGGATTTTGCAATAGTTTATTTTTCATGATATTTACAAAAGAATTGAAAAAATCACAATTTTTTCATAGATTTTTCAATGTAACCATAAATAACTATGAATGAAAAATAAATCACATTAGTAGATAGAGCAGCTCTTTGCGCATCCAATGATATCTGAATCATTGCTCTATGATAAAAACTCATAGAAAATGGATTTTGAAAAATAACCCTTTACCCCCTTATTTTTTCTATTTCCCTCTATTTTCTCCGTAATTATGGCAAAAATCAGAAAAATAAAAGAAGACAACCCCGATTTTTTTTTAAATACTCACGTATGCCAATTTTTATAGATCTAAGTCCCATAGCAAGAACGTTACAGCATTTTGCATTTTGTCAAAAAAATAACTAATTTCTTCCAATCTGTAATTCTTTACATTAATTTGTCCTATATAACTCCGAAATTATCATGGATATCAAAATAATATTCTGACTCTTCATGCAGCAACACTTCATATATCCAATGACACCTAAATCATTGCTCTACAAAAATAACTTGTGGAGATGTCTTTTGAAAAGTACTCATTTTTCTTCTATTACCTCCCTTTCCCTTCATTGTCTCCATACTTTCGTCAAAAGTGGGAAAAGTTATAGACACGACCCCTATTCCTTTCTAATAATAGACGTGTCATTTATCTATTTCTATGTCATTCATAGATCTAGATCCCATAGAACAAATGTTACAGCCATTTCCTTCATTCATGCTGATTCTAGGATAAGCATCTCCCTTAAACTATGGTGTTTAATAGAGTTTACTAAAAACAAAAAGAATTGATTATTAGATCTAGAAGCACAAATAATAGAAAATAAGGTTTAGAAAGTCTTGAGTAATTCTTAGATTTAATGAATAGTGGGCAGTGGCTACTATGGAAGAACAAAATTAAGTCAAAGAATATGGAGATGATGCATTCACTTGCCATCTGAAAAAAAAGAGTACAAACTTATCAGTGCCAGAACCCCAAGTAACTCTTATGACAATGTTCTATAAAAATGAAGCATAGAAATATCGATGATGGAAATATCAAGCAAATATAATTTCAACATGCAGAGCCAATTCCAATTAAAATTTAAAAACATTTCAGTAATATAAATATAAAAATGCTATACTATGCAGTACAAAAAAAAATGTTAACCAAGATTACAAATCAGAACATAATAGATTTAACAATGGGAAAAAGTCAAAATAACAAATAAGAAAATAATAGAGACAAATTAAAACAAACAAAAGAACAGATATTTCTGACAGTGCTCAAGCTAATCAATATACAGGAACATACAACTCACTTCCCAAGATGGTGCAAAATAACAATAGAAATATGGTAGCATATGAAAAACTCACCAGTATAACCATAAGAGTTCAGGCTGATAAACAGCAGAAGTAAAACAAAATTTTTGAAGAATACACAAAGCCATCACCAATTGTGCATAATTAAAAACTATGCAAAACATGATAACATGAACAAAAGCCAAATGATGTTTTTACCAGCAATTGTACAACTTATTTTAGCCATGTAATTTACACAAATAAAACTTCTACTACTTGTCAAGAAGTTTTCCTACATTGTGCAGAGATTAAGATGATACACTAATTAAGCTACATATAATACTTGGTTATTTTTAAAATTTCATTTTTTCACTATATTATGGCTTCCTAAATTCTGCATTCCAACATTGTTTTCAAGTCATTCCAACATTATAGTGGATTCATTTATATTTACAAAAATTTTAAGCTGAACAGATGAGCAGTTTGATACCATTACAGCTCAATTACAAATCATAAAAACACAAATCCATGCAGGTATGTGGTGAATACCAAGCCAAAGAACTTAACGGTTTTTAGCCATATTCCTGAGTGAGGCTTATATTTGCAGGAGGTAATTACTAAGAAAATAATGCAGCAAAAATTCAGTAAAAAACTAAGTAACTTCATGTCATGTTTTTCCACTAATTTCTGGTAAACGTCAACATCAGTTAGAGGTCAACACATCATAAAATATACTTCAATTCTTGCCCGTTTTTCTCTACCAACATATTTTTTTTTAAAAGAGTAAGAGTTAACTACTTCAATGATTTTTTATTTTTGCAATCATAAGACAAAAATCGAACAGCGGGGGCAAAAATGCTGGTCATCAACGTCCATGCTATCATGCAAATATTTGGCAATAGTAAAGCTTACAGTACCAAGTTCATAATAATTTGGTAACGGTTTCTTCATTCCAGATAACGCTCTGTATACCCAATCCATCTCTTACATGTAACTTTAAAGACAATTAGTATAAAAGAATCGGGGACCTAATTGGGTTGTTACATCAAATTACACCATACAAGCCGCTGAACCTGATGGCTGATGTGGATGCACACGAGCAAATATTTTTCTACCCTACAATCGACTTTGAAAAACCCTACATATTATCGCTACTTACAAGATTGGTTGTTTTTTAGGTCCCTACTATTAAACAGATGAGTTCAAAACCATGAAACCAGAAAAAATGATTTATTAATTCTACAATTTTATCTAAATGTATAACGTTTAATACGCTTTGAGACAGACATTTCTAAAAGAATTGAATCATTGGTCAGACATTGGTTAGTACGATTTCGTCTATAAAATTACGGAACTCGTATAAATGCAGTTTCAACGTACCTGGATTACCGGAAGGCAATTAAAATCTTCCGAGCGTCCTACCGATTACGAACCCTTGCTATTATTTTCTGTAATGCGTAACTTTTCGTTTGCCATGCGTAAACTTTTTAGAGTACGCCTGTATTAATGCTCGTTAAATTTTTTATTTGTTCCTATATAGAAAAAATATTCTAAATCAGGGAAGGATGTAATGCTTTCTTTAGCNGGGGGGGGAAATTTAACAAATCTTGGTGGAGAACAAAGCCATGACTCTCACTATATGAGGAATTTTTTAAAGGTTCAGCCAGAGATTTTAATTTGCTTTTCTCCAAAAGCACATAGAAGCCTTTACATATAACATGAGTAGAATGATACCTTACACTACATGATATTCGTGGCAGCGAATCGGCATGGTTGGTCGGTCTCAAGGAAAGTCAGAAACGGTACTCTAGTAAATTGCACGAGAGCCCTTTTGCCTTGTCATTCTCCAAGCCTGTTAGTGTACTGTGTTTGGTTTCTGCTGGAAGGTAGGTGAAATAAATTAGAGTAGATTTACATAGGAGCAAGATAGCCTCGCCAAAAAATTTGGTTGTACCCTAATATCGGGTATTTACTGTAGAGCAGAAGTAAGTTTTATAATAGGCCGCCTGTGTGTTAAAGCACGTGGTTCTCGGATTACCCGTCGAAAATGAACTAGTGCTCCGTCCGTTGTTTAGGTATTTCAATTCACCATAATCGATGTTAAAAAGAAGAGTATGATTATCTGAGCATGTTTTCTAATTTGCATTGTGAGCATTTTGAGCATAATCTTTTGACTCTGTAAACGGACAGTTTGTCCATAAGCCTTAAAACAGCTCACTATCTGGACCTAGTAACTTGTAGCGTGTACACGTACCCATCAGAATATGAAACAGTTTTTTATTGCTCTTCACTGAAAATGTTACATTCTCATTGCAATTTACGCTTGGATATGTTTTACTACCAGTATCAGTTAATGCACGGGTAGTAGTATAAATAACTCTCAGACTACAAAGGGTTATACTCTCCAGTATAACTGTCTTTGGTCTCCGACCAAAGAAAAAAAGGAAACAACGCTAAGAACTGGAGGAGATGACTGGCCAGCATTGCAATCCATTAAACGTTCTAAAAGAACATTTGTAGGACTGAGTCTGCGAGAACATCATCACGAACCTTCTGGAAAGAGCGCCTCGGCAAGGACGGACATCAAATATCGTTATGACGAGGAAGAAACGCCAACTGCCAGGAACATCAACGTACGACTACATGTTGTTTTTTCTTAATATTGTGTATTCTAAACGGGATTTTATTATAACTTTATTTAAAGAAATAATTATTCATGTATTTGAATTGTTTAGGAAGTAGCTCCTATTTATATTTTAGAGCGTTAATCTCAAAATTATTAACTAGCAACTCAGGGAGGTAAAGTGACCGACGCGGTTCATTCGAGGGCAGGCAGGCAGTTGGGGGGAGACGCTCACGCTCATTGAGAAAGGACGAACAAGAGAGGGCATTCTCGTGCGTTACAGCTGTGAAGTTTGACAAGTTGTCGGAATTATCAGGATTTTGATCTTGTATAGGGTATTCGACTACCTTTGGCGAGGTCACCAGGCGCTTGGGGAAGCGCCAATTTACAAACTACTAGAAATAGGCATAGTTTGCTCGATAAGAAGGTTGGTGAATTTTGGATTGAACTCAGGATTATTTTTGACTCTATGATCAGAAGGATCGAGGTTCGAG
>JACJUY010000561.1:190183-209291 GCA_014220935.1 Platorchestia sp. MABIK | reverse complement strand
CAGGGGCACATGAGACAGGGGCACATGAGACAGGGGCACATGAGACAGGGGCACATGAGACAGGGGCACATGAGACAGGGGCACATAACGGTGATTATCGCAACAAAAAAATTCTTATTAGATCAATTAGTTTTATCTAAATTTTATCCTGAATAGACGAGATAACTGAAATAAAATAATTATTGAAAAATTTTCATCACAATAAAATTGTCTGTCAGTAGAAATTGCTAAAATTACTAGATATTTTCAAATTTGGCGTTACCTGCAAAAACTTCATCTTGCTTGCTCTGCGTGCTGCTCAGATCAGGCATATTTAGTCACCGCTTTTGGCGCTTCTGTGATCACCATATTTGGCGTTTGTGTAATCACCATATTTGGCAGGGGTGCGGCTCCGAAGACATTTGATTTATCGTCGCATTTATAATCCAGCTCAGGCTGGGATTAGCGCTCAAAATTAAATGGGTAGCACATGAAGTTTGTATAAAAATGAGTTTCGCTAATCACACTTTCTCGCAACTTTTAATTCTCAGCACAAAAATTTTAGCAATCTGGTAACTTTTCATTTATGTTCTACCCATCACAAAAACATTTGCAAGACATCAAGATTTTCCCGTCTTGAGAAATGCGGGCCTCTAACCACCTTCAAACTAGACTGACTTCTTGTTTCAAATAAAGAACTTCGGTTAGCCTTCACTGTTTTCCGAATTTCATTTTCCTAGAGCATTCGCATGCGAGGTTTCTGATAGCATGCACTGTCACTGTGCAGTTTTCTTGAACGTTCAGAAATGTTGGCATTCTTGTAGTTGTATAGAAGTTACTCTAACAATACGTTGTAAATTCAACTTTAAACAGGTTTTATTCTAAATCAAAATACAACAATAAATACGGAATCCAAAAGTCTGACGAGAACACAATACTCAGCACGTGCTTGTAAAATTCTGCGAGCAGGTTGTGTAAACAAGAGTTTTTTTCATGTTAACGCCTAGGCGATTTAAATTAGATATAGTCACCATAAATGAGGAAAACAACTGTTTTATTCCCACGCACACCAGCGAACGAAGCTTTTCTTAACTGACCTCTATAAGTTTTCAGTTGACTTTTAAAATACCGTAGAATTTTAAGGAAAATTGGGAGGATCAAAATGACATTCTGGTTCTCGTTCGAAAGACTTTTATTTGTTAATCCTTGTTAACTTCAAATACAGCATGTATTTTCCATTGCTAACTGCCGATATTTCCACTCCCTAACATTTCCGAGAAAGAAATGATGGCTAACATTTGTGGTTTTTGTGTATTGCAATCATGGTGTTCGATACTTAGTCGTTCATCTCTGTTTCTGAGCAGACCACTTAGTAAGTGTCGCACGTGTCTGCTGAAGAGCTGCTTTTCTCACACTCATTATTCATGACATCTGTGTTTGTCTAACGCAATGCGATCAATCCTCGCCACAGTTCTAACACTGGGTAAATAATTCCAAGCTTACATCTCAAATGACATCGATGATTCAAACATTCTTCTCTCTCTACTAACACTTTTCCTTGTACAGTTCTAGTTCTAACACTGGGTAAATAATTTCAAGCTAACATCTCAAATGACATTGACGATTCAGACATTCCTCTTTCTCTCTCTACTAACACTTTTCCTTGTACAGTTCTAGTTCTAACATTGGGTAAATGATTTCAAGCTAACATCTCAAATGACATTGACGATTCTGACATTCCTCTCTCTCTCTTTAACACTTTTAACACTTTTCCTGTGACGAGAAGCAACGGTGGTCAGTGAGGGATATTCATAACGCTGCTGACCGACCTGCAGTCACTAACTCAATTTTTAACTACACTCAATGAAAGCTAAATGAAGGTGCGATCCAGTTAATGTTTGCCATTTTCAAAATTGCTCACAACAATCGACTATAAATTTGAATTGAATTTTGAATTTCAGTTTAACCCATCGCAGGAAACTTGTTAATCGGACGATCTTAAAATCACGAAATGCTCCCGTGAACTTTGAATTTAATACTTAACTCGGTTCACTGTAAGCAGTTGTGCTGTAAGCTGCACGGGGAAAAAATGTGGATTAACTATAGTGAAGCTTCAATTCAAGGGATAAAAGTTTCAGCATCGGAAAAAGTTTACAATTTTGGGCAAATTTAACTATGTATACTATTGTTTTCAGCAGCTCATGTTGAAATATGACGTGTCGGTGCTTGAAATATGAGATATTTGTGCTTGTAATTTGACATATTGGTGCTTGAAATATGACATATTGGTGCTTGAAATATGACATATTGGGGCTTGTAATATGACATATTGTTGCTTGTAATATGACATTGGTGCTTGAAATATGACATATTGGGGCTTGAAATATGACATATTGGTGCTTGAAATATGACAAATTGGTGCTTGATGTATGACAAATTGGGGCTTGAAATATGGCATATTAGTGTTTAAATAGGGGCTTGTAATATGACATTGGTGCTTGAAATATGACATATTGGTGCTTGTAATATGACATATTGGTGCTTGAAATATGACATATTGATGGTTTAAGTAAAACAATATCCAACTTGCTGTATGAGATACACTGCTAAGTGTGGCAAGAGAGCAGGTGTGGTTGTGAGCACCACGCAGCTAGAAATAACCTTCTTCCCTGATATTCAAACACCAAAACTGGCACAAAAAATTTTATTTGCTGTGTCTGATCATTATCTGATGCGGAAAAAGAGGATGGTCTGCCTTACTTTATTAATATAGATTTTTAATAGCAGGTTCATACTCCATCTTACCGCGATAAAACATGGTCGATGCCTCCATATCTGTCAAAACGGCAGCGATTTTGCAAAAAAACAGCGCCGCTGTGCAGTTTCTCATTCCAAATATTAGTAAAGTTTCTCCCAAACTTACCTGAAGAACGCGAACGAATTTTATTTGTGCAGAAACTGTAAATAAAAGCCGTCCGTCTTGCGTTATCGGTGGCGTAATCGCGCAGTTTCCATGCAGGAGTAGCAACATCATGACTCTCTCTGGAGCCAGCGCGCTTTGAGGTAAACGACTCCTATACGCACCTTAATTGTGGGGTGCCCGCACGCTGCCGCCCGCCTGTAACACTGATACCGTTAACGACTCCCGCCGCCCATGCAAAGCAGCGGGCCAATCTCGGCGCGGCGGTGAGGCTGGATGTTCATACTAATGGGTCCGTGCAAATGTGTTCCGAGAATATCAATACCTGTGGTGTACTTATGTGCTCATTCTAATTAATACCTGTAAATACGATCTAAAAGTTTCAATGACTGAGGTGTTCTTAGATGACATTCTAATAAATACGTGTGAAGACGGTCCGAGAATATCAATACCTGTGGTATACTTATGTACTCATTCTAATAAATACTTGTAAATACGATCTAACAATTTCAGTAAATGTGGTGTACTTATGTGTTCATTCTAATAAATACTTGTAAATACGATCTAACAATTTCAGTAAATGTGGTGTACTTATGTACTCATTCTAATAAATACTTGTAAATACGATCTAACAATTTCAGTAAATGTGGTGTACTTATGTACTCATTCTAATAAATACTTGTAAATACGATCTAACAATTTCAGTAAATGTGGTGTACTTATGTGTTCATTCTAATAAATACCTGTGAATGTGTTCAGAGAGCATTTTGAACTTCCATGCTCAATTTCTTTGCAAAAAAAATCAGAAAATTTTTGTCCAACACCTGTGGTGCACTAACATGCTCATTTCTAATCATTTCTAATAAATACGTGGACGTAGATTAGAAGTACGTGTAAATATGTTACGGGAATAGCAGTAAGTGGGAACTTTGATGCTCATACTAATATGTACGAGTAACATTGCTCCGAGAATATCAGTACATGCGGTGAGCTTCGGTCTTTATAACTGTCAGTTATAAAGTTATCTCCAAATGATAACTGTCAGTTATAAAGTTGATCGCATTCATATGAACAACTGCAAAAAATCATTCACGGCGGCGAGCGAACAGAACAATTTGGATTCATTAAGTCGCTTTACACTGGCGAATATAAATTTAGTTTCGACGAGGTGAGTTTCATAAAGAACAAGAATTGCAAATTAACTGATCAATCCACTGAAAAAATATACATGTAAATTTTGGGAAGGCTTTAGAAGAATAGAAATTAACTGATGGACCGACAGCACATTGAAGTTCCGTGTTCTGACGTTTGCTCAACTGTTACTTGAGAGACAAATTTATGGCAGGTTGGTCTGGCTCATTCATTTGTCTCTGGACTGGAGCTCTTGCAAATACGTTCACCTGTGCAATTATGAGAGCTAGAGCCGAGAGTTTATACGCGTCTGCCATTAACGTGTAATGAAGAGTCTCCAAGTCTGTACAAACAGTGACGGTTCGAATGGAGAAATATCAGCACTTGGAATATTGTCGTTGTCATCACATGTCTCGGAAACCCGCTCTGTGAATTTTCTATTTGATGATAACATTCTCTGTGTGTAAAATCAATTTCCTACGAGTTTTATGATTAAGTGATTCTTTAAATTCAATTCATTTTGATTTAAAAATGGAAATAAACAGTTTGAATCTCCTAAAAACCGGGAATGTAAGAGCTTTCGTTATGCTCACATGCCTTCTGGTAATTGCCCGCTCGGTGAATGATTACTAACGATTTTATGCTAAATAACTCTTTGAATTATGTTATTCTAAATACTCTTTTAATTTAAAAAAAAATAAAGAATAGTCGTGTGAATCTACTGAAAGTGCAGTGAGGCTCGTTTTGCTTCGATGAATTACAAAATCTGACATAGAGGTACTTAGCACGTTGATTGCGATAGGTTAAACTGAAGTTCAGTATTCAACTCAAATTTAAAGTCAAAAGCTGTTAGCAATTTCATGGATATCAAACATTAACTGTGTTCATTAAATACCATTAATTTTGAAAGAATTTAAATTTTTTTCAAAACCACCATCGATGGGTCAGGGGACACAGCAGGAAGAATTTAAGCCCGCCCATTGATGGGTCGTATCGCAAGCAACGAATAAAAGAACAATTGATGCTCTCCTTGAACCAATTACGAAAATTCCCAAAAGACAGTACGTCATGAAGCGGTCATGCCGAACTGTAATGAGCTGAGGCGTAGGCAAGTCAGTCAATGTTGATCTATGTGATGCATGACGGAGCCTTCGACCCGCCGGTAGCAGCAGCAGCAAGTTCAGCGGCTTGGCATCTTAATTGTTATTCGCTACAAAAATTTCAACACAATTTCTGCTCATGTTTAGTGAATTCCAAACTGTATTTTTGAATTTATTTGCAATTATTAACTCACTTAATTGAAAAACAGCTTCAGACATTTTGTTGTAATGAAAACTGCGTCATGCATCTTGTTGTGATGAAAATTTACCTCCCACAGTCGATGAACTCTTTGTAAGGACCCTACATACGGCCGTATTTAGGCCGACACATAGATGGGATCCAGGCCTCTTCAAATGCCCTCAGAAAGGCAATAAGAGCGAAGGTTTCCTTGCAATCCATTCTGCAGACGTCAGTTCCTTCTCTTAGGAAGTGACACAATTTTGTGTAGGCTATTGTTGCTCACATGACGGACGAGTTTCCGTGCGACTTGGTCTCAAATGCGTAGGATGAACCGCAAGAATAGGACCCGGCGTGTTGCCTGAGGTACGATCTGGGCCAGGCGTGCTGCCTGAGGTACGATCTTACACCACACGTCTGTCGTGAGATGGATCACCCGCGTGATAGATCATTGTCTCAATGTAGGAGCTTTAGCTTCCATTCACGCTAAATGTGAGGCCCATTCACGATTACATTCCCTTCATTCAATAATGACCATCCGCAAACTTTGCAACGAAATCGCCCTCCTGGAGGTAATGCTCTCCCTCCCTCCCCTCCCTGCGCACGCTTATTTTTGGAATTCTGCTCTGCATGAACAAAGCAGGAGACGTTAAAAAAATTAACACCTGAGGTACTGTTAAATCTCTATTGTGTCTATTCTTTTAGATGTGTGCGCCAATGTTCATGCTCATGTCTATCTGTGCTTATGTTTATGCCGATGTCTGCTCCTAGAATATCTAATCTTTCATTTGATTAATATTTTTTTGAACTTCTGATGCAAGATTTTCCTAGTTTTCTTCGTCACTTACAGAAACATCAGCTGAGGGATCTATCCAGCAAGCGTACTGAATAAGCCTACGAAAAGCTCCATTGATTGAATGGTTAAATAAAGTCTACATTGGGGTTGTAAGCAGTTGCTTGGCGCATTTCCTACAATTGATAAGCTCCCAGTAACTAAATGAAATAATATGTGCCACTTAAAACGGATGTTCAAAATCTGACATGTAAAGCGATCATTGATTAGTGCAGAACAATCATTTATCACAATTGAAAGGAAATATGGCCCATGTATGGCACGGCTATACCGCCTTTCGAGCTCACATATCAGCGCGAGGAGCGAAGGGAGGGTATTCAGAGGAGCCCTTATCTCGCCTCGCCTGGCAGAAAACAAATGAAGTGTTCCTACAGTCACGCAGACAGATCACCTCGCACCATCCCGCCAAATTGCACGACATACCACAACTCCAAGCCCTCTTTAAATTTGGAAATGGACACTTTCCCCGCATGTTCCGCTGCCACTTTATCAGGGAGCAATTTTTCGGCTTCAGGCTCGGCGTGAGTCGCAGGTTGGGGCTCAGAGGAGGCAAGGAAGCGAACGCGGCGGTTTTGAGTAAGATCTTAGCCATCGAAGGCACCACTTGGCACTTCTCGTGGACGGCTACAAATGGAGGCGATAGAGACGCGTACCGCACCAGATAACGACCCTTATACGTACGCTGTGTTGCTGCTGCTCTTGCGCACGAAAACCGAGCGATGTATGAGCTCGTTTAGCCCGAACTTATAATTGCATACAGACAGTCGAGCCTGTCACAGAACTTAAAATTGCATCAGAGGCCCTTAGAATCATATGGACAGCATAGCCTGTCGCAGAACTTATAATTTCATATTGACAGTATAGCCTGTCACAGAATTTAAAATTGCATATGAGGCCCTTAGAATCATACGGTACAAAGCGCCCCTTTTTAAATACGTCAGAAAACGGCATCAAAGTTTGGAGACTTGAAACACATCGCATCTCAGCAATAGAGTTGTTCGACACTTTATGGCTATCTTCCTGTACTTACGACTAGCTTTCAAGACAAAGAAAAATTTGAAGTTGACAGCGGTATACATAACTCATTTTTGCTAGATGTATTTGGCGCTCGGGACCGTATGATTCTAGGGGCCTCATATTGACAGTGCAGCCTATCACAGAACTTACAATTCCGTCGCAGAATTTACAATTGCATACTAACAGTACAGCCCGTCACACATGATGGAATTAATAACAGCGTTAGCTCAGAATAACCGTGTGGTTTGTACAGGTATGACAGTAAGCCTTTACTTGCAGTAAGCTTTTACTTGCAGTAAGCCTTTACTTGCAGTTAGCCTTTACTTGCAGTAAGCCTTTACTTGCAGTAAGCCTTTACTTGCAGTAAGCCTTTACTTGCAGTGAGTCTTTACTTGCAGTAAGCCTTTACTTGCAGTAAGCTTTTACTTGCAGTTAGCCTTTACTTGCAGTAAGCCTTTACATGCAGTAAGCCTTTGCTTGCAGTAAGCCTTTGCTTGCTCAGGCAATAACTGCAAGCTCGTGTCCAGTAACCCAAGATAGACTGCTGTTTTATGAGCGATTCATGCATCTAAACTTAATCAGATGGGCCGTAAAAAGACGATTTGATTATGGATAGTTTACATCAGGCTTGCAAGCTGTTGTTCAACGCACTTCTTCAATTTTTATGCTCAAATAAAAGAGTAAAATGAGACAAGCGGCATTCTGGTCTCAAAATTGTGATGTAATGCTCTGGAGATCAGGCCTCCCTATAAATAGTAGCTGTTATTTTCTTCCTAAAAATGTATATAATCTAAAGATTTATTCGTTCTGCACGCAACAATACAAATAAAAATCGATGTTTTATTATTAACACTGCATGTATTTTCTCCAGAGATTTATCGGTTCGTCACAATTCGAAAGACAACTCAAGCGGGTTCACTACGCCTCAGCTTCAAGACATCCTTCCAATAGAAGTGACTGTCTTTAATGAGTGCCTTAGCATAAGTTTGAAGAAAATCGTTATTTCAGAATTACATTCTTGGTATTTTGAAGAAATTTCCAAGTCAATAGAGATCCCTGGGGGCAAATGTATCTCTAATGTCGGGTTGTTGAAGTGCCCAGCATCGTGATTGTTTTTTTATTGTTATCGTGTTTGTCATAAGTCGTAATTCATTTCGTTGAAATAAATTTCCTATTAAAATTCCCCGTGAATTATTGCACCTCCCAGGGAAATGAATATTTGATTTGAACCCCTGCTTTTGTTTGTAATAAATTTAACCAGAATTTTAAACGACCCAGACGCATTGAAATAAACTTTTGTACTATTTCTCGTGAAAATGTAAGTAGTTAATGCAACTAAGGAATGTTTGCAGTCAACTTAATCACGCACATTTGGCGTATCTTACATTTACAAGCATTACGTTACGAGATATGGATGTGAATTGTTTTATTAAAACGTGGCTACCTTCATCCGTGGAGTTTTGAGCTAGTTTCCATGAATCTCGCCTAGTAGTCATTACCATTAATTTATCGCGTTCCTGCGCACAGTTTTTTAAGTGCAAGTAATTTTCAAGTCCTTCATGCTGTGTATCGTAAAAAAGTACTTTGCAGGTTTATTTTAGGCTTGCTGTTGACACGTCTTCATCAACAGAGCTCAAATCTTTATGTCTCAAAGTTCAAACCGAGCAAAATATTGAAATTCCATCCAGTAAGCCTATCGGGAAGGCAGTTCAGAGTCATAGAATATACAACTATCGTAGGGTAAATTTATCGTTCGTATATAAATCTCCGATTTTACGGAGAGTGCGAGTCTCGCGACCGTCTGCGTTGTGCCGGCTGAGGGATATTTTGTAGAGGCCAGATCTTGGTCTTTTACTCATTGACATTTATTTTAGTGAGCTATAAACGAGTGAAAATAGATGCTCCCATTTTTAATACTACACGCTGTTGAAGAAATGGTTTGTCTTCAGACCCAAGGAGGAAATTTTTTTGAATCAGTTCATTCAGACATTTTTGCGAATATTCTGCCAATGCTCAAATTTGAGAGACAAGATGCATAACATATTAGTGAGTTGTGTTGAGGTCCGTTAAAGGTTATATTTCCTATCGTCTGCGTAGGTACCGCATCAACTACGGTGTTTTTTGTAGTGTAACCCTCACATTAATTTCATATTCGCCTTTATAATAAATGCGGACGCACTTCCATTATTTAAACTGTAGATCCCAGCCTTGCATGCTGTTCCATCAATCAGTATGTGAAGTTATAACATTCGCGCGTATGAGCATCCCGGAGTTTTGAGTTCATGAGTACACATGCTGAGCCCATTTTTTACACAGGTTTTCTATCCCAAAAATGTATTACGCACGTAGCTTGGGTAACGAGTTTAGTCCCAGGACGCATTTCTTTCTGAAGGGGTTCGTTCACAGAAAAACTTGCTTTCTTATCCAGGGTTGCCAAGCTTGTCGCATCTGCATGACTTTCGAATTTGAGAGTAGAAGCTGTTGGGAAGTTTGGCTTGTATTTGATTGTCTAGAGATCAGGGGTGCCCAACCTGGGGTGTTCTCATCCCCTAGGGATGCGAGGCAATGTTCCATGGGGTGTAAGAAAAGTCCAGGTAAATAACAGGATATTGGATTCATGTTGCCATTTTTTAATTTCATGTTGCCATTTCAGCCATTTCATGTTGTTATTGGCTTCATGTTGTCATTTTTATTTCAGGGGGTGCGAGGTATGAATGAAATTTCTTCAGGGCTGGGGGCGAAAAAAAATTAGGCACCCTTGGTCTACATATATAGGGTTGCCATATTATCTTTTCATGATGCTCTTTGTTTCAGTATACTTTTGAACACTGCTTGCCCCTCTATTCACTTTTCAGTAAATTTTTTCCTGCATTTATCGTTCTCATTCGCCATCCCTTATCAATCTTTCTTATTTAATACCCTTATTCAACTTCCCTCATCCGAATTTCCCCTCATCGACCTTACTTCATTTATCTTCTCTTTTCCAACTAACATCTCGTATCCATTCTCCATTACCCTTATTCTCTCACCCACCTTTCCAACATCGATCTTTCGTCCTCCATGCCTTCTAGCCCGGCATATTCATTCCACCCTTCTTGATCTTTCCTAAAATAAATCTCTCTATCTTCGTATTTCATGATTCCTCCATTTTTCCTATAATAAAATTGCTCTTTGACAATCTCAGATCATCATAATCTTTTTTTATCCATCCCTCAAACATTCCCCATTAACCGAACATCATTATTTTTTCATCGATCCCTTCAACATTCCCCATTAACCCAACATCACGAACCCCTCTATCGATCACTCAACCACTCCCAACTAACCCGAACATGAAAAATCCTTTTCTCGCTCCCTCGAACATTGATGTTCTTTTTTCTCGCTCCCTCAAACATTAATGCACTTTTTCCCTCCCTCACTGAACATTTGTGCACGTCTTCCCTCCACAACCTTCTTTCTCGCTCCCTCGAACATTGATGCATTTCTACCCTCCCTCAGGGAACATTGATGCATTTCTACCCTCCCCCAAAGAACATTGATGCACTTCTACCCTCCTTCATGGAACCTTGACGCACTTCTACCCTCCCTGACGGAACATTGATGCACTTCTACCCTCCCTGAGGGGACATTGATGCACTTCTACCCTCCCTGGGGGAACATTGATGCCCGTATTCTCCCATCCCTGGGTTCAGGCGGGCCCGCATGCGGCCTCACACCCAGCGAGTGTTGCAAGCCGCCCCACACCCGAGACGCACTGCAGCCGCGGAAGAGGAGCCCCCTTCATCGATTGAACCTCGACGCGCTCATTGTTCCTCTGCCAAACCCTTATATCAGCGTGCTGTGTCCGTCCATCTGTCCGCCTCGTCCGTCTACTGCCTGTCCGTCTACCGTCTGTCTAATGCCTGTCCACCTCGTCAGTCTGTCCGCCTGGTCCTTACATCTGTCCGTCTGGTCCGTCTACCTCATGTCCGTCTGGTCCGTCCACTATATCTGTCCGCCTGGTCCGTATGTCCGTCTGCTTCATCTACCTTCTCTTCGTCAAGTCCGTCCGTCTCCTGTCCGTCTGGTCCGTTTACCTACTGTCCTCCTCGTCCGTCTACTGTCTGTCCTCCTGGTCCACCTACTCCTGTCCCTGCGTTGTCCATCTACCGCCTCGTCCGTCTGTCTGTCTGTGCGTCTGTCTGACGGTTGTCTACGCTCTCCGTCCAACAGCAACATCCAGCTTTGCGCGACAGGATGTCTAGTTTTCACTCGTCAATGAAAATTTTTTGTGTAGTCTTCATGGCTCCAGTCTTTTTTTATGATTGAAAAATGCTTCAAGTTCAAAAATGGTTCCGGTCAACTGGGATTTTAACGCAAATTTAGAATTTTCAAGTCGTAATTTTTCATTTGTCACAGGGCAGACGTGTACACAGGGGCAGCTACAAAAAATACAGCCTAGGAACTTTGAGTGCAATTGATACCCAAATTACTTCAACCTTTGTCTGCGCGCATCTCTGTTTCATCAGAAAAAAATTGGAAAGCCTGGGACGCTTCAATTTTGATCCACTTTTTTCAGCACGCCAATCATTTCTCACTCTGGAAAAAAAATGATGGTTTAACGGATTCGGATATGGTGCCGATGCTACACCCAACATAGCACCACATAGCATCATGCAGCAGCAACATAGCCCCACATAGCGGCACTATGCAGCAGCAACATAGCCCGCTGCAGCACCCAATATAGCCTCACACAGCAGCCCCATACAACCCCCAACATAGCCCCCCACAGCAGCACTATGAAGCAGCAACATAGCTTAACAGCGCACTATGCAGCACCCAACATAGCCCCACACAGCACCCAACATAGCCCCCACAGCAGCACTCTGCAGCACCCAATATAACCCCACACAGCACCCAACGTAGCCCACACAGCAGCAACATATAGCAGCAACATAGGCTCATGCAGCAGCAACATGACCCGCTGCAGCAACAACATAGCCCCACACAGCAGCACTATGTAGCAGCAACATATCCCCACACAGCACCCAACATAGCCCGCTGCAGCACCCAACATATCCCACGCAGCAGCACCAAGGAGCAGCAACATAGGCACATGCAGCAGCAACATAGCACCATGCAGCACCGCACATAGCCATGCAGGCGGACGGTGGGCGGGGCCCGCAGCTCCACACAGCACAGCGCCACAGAGCGGCACGCGGGAGCCTCGCGTGGGGCTGCGGCGAGCGGCGCTGCGGCGGCCGCTGCCGCGCGTCGCGGTCGCGTCTCTACAACGTTTGTTGCGTCTTTAATTGTTCCTTATGGCGTGCAATTGTTCCTTATGGTGGCAATTGTTCCTTATGGTGGCAATTGTTCCTTATGGTGTGCTGGTGACCGATTGTAGACGGCTTGTGAATGTGATCTCAACGTGACCGGTTGTTATAATGCACGTCGCTTGAAGCCGTTTCTGAAACATAACGTGACGGGTTGTTATCAATGACGGCTCGTGAATGTTTGTTTCTCTGAATTAGTTAGTGAAAAGTAACGTAATGGGTTGTTATCAAGCACGTTTCGTGAAGCCGTTTGTAAAACAAAATGTCACCTGATGTTGTAGGATTTTTCGACCGACGGTTATTGCATCCGTTAATTGTCCGTATGGTGTACTGGTGATGAATTGTTATCAAGGACGTCGCTAGAATGTTTCTCAGAAGCCGTTTATCAAAAAGTAACTTGGTGTTGTAAGATTTTTTGAGCCACAGAACGGTTATTTTTGGTAGCCGTTGTGGTTTTTAGCTCTGGTTGATTTTTATTTTCGCCGTGGTTTTTGATAAAAAATATCGATTAGAAACTGTGCGTCGATGTGTGTAATGAAGCGTGTATTGGAATTTGCTTCGTGCTCTTTAAGTGTTGAACTTTTAGTGCCAAAAAACGTGGAGGTCGTTTCAGCAATTCAAGCAGTGCTTACTTTGAGAAAGTTCAGGAAATTGTTCGAAATGTGTGGAAAGTATATCCTTCTTGATGAACTATTCGTTATAATTTCATCCCCCTGAACATTGACATTCGTGCGACGTCAGGAGTTGTTCCGCAGTGTTGCGTGTGTTAGCCTCTTTGTTGTATTTCAGAAATCGTCATTGCGATAATTGTCGTAGTGTGAACTGACGATGAGACGATTCCTCGCACCGTTCGAAACTGAAACGAGTTGCATTTTTTTTAAATCAGTTTAAATTTTGTGGAACAAAAAATTTCTCCAAATATGGGATTATTGTGAAACAAGAAATCTCTTCAGATATCGGGTCCTTGTGAAGCCAAAAATATCTCCAGATGCTGGATTATTGTGAAACAAATTATGTCGTCAGGCATTGGCTCAGGTTGTGCGTGATTTAACGTGATCATTTTTTGATGAACATCGCAAGCAGGACTCAGATAACGCTTTCGCGCAATGTGAATGGTCGTAAATTACGTTATGACAGCAATCATCACGTTAGGACAGTAAGGACGGTAAATCATGTTAGGAGAGTAAAAAAATCACATTAGGACAGTAAATAATCACGTTAGGGCAGTAAATCGCTACATAAGGGCAGTAAATCATCACGTTAGGATAGTAAATCATCCAGTTAGGAAGGCGACGCCGATGAAAAGAAGAATGTGATTTCATTTATGTCCTGTTCTGAAACCCACGGTAGCAACAAAGTAAAGGATCGAAACTTTATATATGAATAATAAAATGTATAGCTTTGAACCCAAACGAAGTAATACTCAAGCGAAAATCCATTAGCAATGTTTGAAAGCGTTTCTTTTTAGTTCATTGTAGTTCTGTGTAATTTTTTACGTTATTAATTGATACGCAATGAGTCGGGGTGCTTTATACTAAATTAATAATAGGACGCCATCTTTTCCTAAAAATGATGAACAAATAATTCTCTTGGCACGTTCGGGTGAACAGTGACAACTTTTTATTCATTTCCTCAATTCAACCCCGAATTTTATTAAGTTTAATCTCGGAAAATATGCGGAAAATATGCGGTGACCTCGGAAAATATGCGGTGAAGGACGGGTGTCATTATTGGAACAATTTGTTTTAAATTATTCTTTCAAACGAGTTTTTCCATAGAAAGGTGCAAGTATTTTGTGACCATGATCAATATTTCCTGTTGAAATAAATTATTTAGTGATAAATTTAACACCGACAATGCAGCAGCTTCAAGAGTTTCACAGTTCCGATTTTGAGTACGTTTGTGGAAACGGTAGAAAAGAATCTGTATAACAGATGGGAATTTTTCTTTTATCCAGTGCAAACAGCAGAGCAAAACCAGCGGCTGTAAGAGAACATGAGGAATATGTTCAGGTCCACTTTTGTATTTTGATTCTTGTACGCTTTTATATTTTGCTGCCTAGAGCAGAAATGTTGAGCTCGAATTTAGAAGCCCTGACGGTTATTTCTGTTATCAATTATAATGAGGTTGAGAATATTTAAATCTTGGCAAGCTTGGGATGTTTGTATTATGGCGAAGTTGTAAACATTTAAACCCTGACGAGGTGTGGGATGTTTGAGTTCTAGTGAATTTGAAAATGTTTCAAACGCTGCGAGCTCAACAAAATCTTCCTTTTAAGAAATATGAAAATACTTGAACATAATCTAGAATAAGTAATTTTTATTTGCACTACCTGAAAGGTAGTCTGTCAAAATTAGCAGGGTGTGGGCTTTAGCCTTGACACTGAAAGGAGTAGACGATATTCGACTCATTTACAAGACACTGACTGACTTACTTACGATGGTTGGTTGAAACATCGAAATTCCACATTAAGTTTAGCGTGTACTTTTGACAGCTTGTAATATGGGTGAAATCTATGCATGATGTCAGTTAAAAATTAATTACGTGCAACGATGCGTTAAGGCACAGACCAATAATGCGCGCCCCACACTTTTTTTTTGTAGACCAAACATTCATGAAACCTGGAACAAAGCGATGTGAGATGGCGTTCTTATTCAAAACATTTTATTTAAAGTAACTTCGTGAAATCAGCAAAAGGGAAAGATCGCGTCGTTGAGCCTCGCATCGGAAAATGTCACTCAAAATCGACCTCGAAGAGAAATTGGGAAAAAAACGGTTCTCGCAGCTGAAGGTTGCAAGCGTAAGTTGCCTGAGGGGGAGTGGGGCTATAGGAGGGGGAGGGGGGAGGATTAATGAGGGGGTGGGGAAAAGGGAACAAAGGGGGAGGACTGAGTTGGAGGAAGTTATTCCGGTACAGGAGTGACGTTCCCTTCCGGTCAACAGAAGATCGTCAATATCACCCTAAAGCGCTTAGGTTATTGCTATGTATTTTTTGCCAAAATATCCTTCGTTTCTTTGATATGTTTTTCAATACTTATCTGTAGCGCCGAAATGAGTGTTGTTAAGTCTCCTTCGGAGGATAAACTCGAAGTATCGAATAATAACTTAATAAATATGTAATGAATACGGATGGCTTAATTGACTTCCGTATATTTTATAAATAAGAGAATATTTTTCACAGTTAGTCATGCTTGTGTTTACTCATATTCAGTTCTTGAAATGTTTTTTAATGAAATATGATTGCTATTAAAGTGATTTTCTTTGCTCTTTTATTCATCGTAAGACTTTGCAAGAATCAAAACTTTTACTTACATCCTTATGTCTATTGACACTCGTATGACTGACAGCTATTGTCGATGTGTGATACATTTCCATTGGACTCATCTTCCAAAGCTCAACACGGAAGTCGAATAACATCTGTGAAAGCGTAAAGGACGAGAGTTTTATCCAATAATTATAGGCGTAATTTAGTACAGTGTCTTAATATTTCCCCGACATGAAGCAACACAAAACGAATTTAAAAAACACAGCAAATTTACGTACTCTGATCCATCGGAACTAAAACAGAGAGTAAATTTGCGTACGCTGGTTAATCAGACTTAAAAAGATATGTAAGCTGGTTAAACGAAATTTAAAAAAAAGAGAGAATTTGCGCAGGCTGGTTTATTGAAATTAAAACAGTGCAAATTTGCGTACTGCTTAGTCGCAATTAAAAACAGAGCAAATTTGCGTAAAATGGTTGATTGAAATTAAAAACTGAGTCAATTTGCTTAAAATGGTTAATTTAAATTAAAAACAGAGCGAATTTGCGTACGCTGGTTAGCAGAGCAGAGTGCGCCAGTGAGTTACATCCGGCGTAGCGGGTTGCCAAGTTCGGGATAACTTTCTCCTGCATGAGGATGTCATCTCCAGGCCCCGGTCTGCCGTGTCTGCTGGAGACTTGCGTTTCAATATAGAACGCGGCGACAGAAACGAGCCAAGTGCCTCATTCTTGTGTTGTCTTTTGGTACAATATAGAGTAGAGTAGCCAGGATACCTAAGTTCATCAAGCGGCTCACTGCTATATTGTCACTTGGTACAATATAGAGTAGAGTAGCCAGGATACCTAAGTTCATCAAGCGGCTCACTGCTATATTATCACTTGATGCAATATGCAGTAGAATAGCCAGGAGACCTAAGTCCATCAAGTGCTATATTGTCACTTGATGCAATATGCAGTAGAATAGCCAGGAGACCTAAGTCCATCAAGTGCTATATTGTCACTTGATGCAATATACAGTAGAGGAGTTAGGATACCTTGTTCATCAAGTGTCTTATTGCTATATTGTCACTTGATGCAATATAGATAGAACAGAGTAGCCAGGATACCAAAATTCATCAAATTTTTCCGTGTAAATGCAGTCAATCCTCGATATTATCTTATGCAAAGCTGTGTTGACAATGATCAAAATTAGTTCAGTTGCATTCAGTATTTGGCTCAACTTACGAATAACTTGGATGAATTTTACAGGTATTTTACGCATCATCTGATGCAAAGCTCTATTTACTCAGATAAAAATTAGTCAACTCGCACTCAATTAATGTTGGTTTAAGTTTTGAATAACAAAGGATTAACTTTCTATGTGAGTTTAGGTTAGCACAAGATGATGTGTAAGTCGAGGACCGAATCAAATCAAGAACATCAAAATACTAAAATAGTTAGCCTTAGGCCTCAGCAACGTTATGTTTTAATTCCAAACTATTCTGCTAGCATTTAAGAAAATTTTAAAATGGGTGATTGTAATTCAGTGTTTAACTTTTCCAAAGCTCGTGA
This sequence comes from Platorchestia sp. MABIK, assembly GCA_014220935.1. Taxonomy (NCBI): domain Eukaryota; kingdom Metazoa; phylum Arthropoda; class Malacostraca; order Amphipoda; family Talitridae; genus Platorchestia; species Platorchestia sp. MABIK. The sequence goes on along the minus strand of JACJUY010000561.1, from coordinate 191,988 downwards.
GGCTTCAGCCTGAGAGAAAATTTTAAAAAGTATTAGGGAGTATTTGCCAAAAAATAGTATTTCGTTTTTTGAGGCCATCCTTGAGAACTTTGAAGGAAAATCTACCGTATGAGTGTTGAATTTGAGCTGTTGTTTAGTCTTCTAGGTCAACGACCGCGCCTGAACACAAATAGTTCAACTCGTTAGTGACGTCTGGCGCTCATGTATCATGAAGAACACGGAGTTCTGACCTCGCCTAATATTTACCATGACATTTAATTAAGAAGTATGAAATTAATAACACGAATGTATTTTACGTACATCAGTTGTGTTTGAAAACTTTTTCCACCATATGAAAATTGAGCTCTGTTCATTTTTATATTTTACACTAGGCGTGAACGAAAGATAGAGTGCTGCTTAGCGTGAGGTCTACCACACTATAGCATGAGATCCACCTCTAGCTAGTTCTGTAGTGTGAGGTTAGGTTAGGTTACTGGTGAATATTACTTATTTCCATACATTTAATTTAGCGATAAACACTTAATTTGTACATCTCAAACTGCACCTGGGTAGGCGATATATGGCGGTAGGCCTCACGTTATAGCAGCACCGAAGAAAGTACTGCAGTAATGCGTCAGGCTGTAGTGGACTCCACACAAGGTACCGGGAGATGCCCCCTTTTGGGATACAGCTATTGTATCTACGAGAATTCGCACTTCCAGGGGAAAATGTGAGGTCTTGAGCAAAATGATAAGTTGGCCTTCTTATTGTTAAAATAGAATAGGTTTTATTTATTTGCTACTAATCTTTTTTTTTTGGCTCACTGCCATCCTGTTTTTCAGCATCTACTAAATACTTTCATCTTCAACTTTTATCTTGTTTGATAGACTTTTTCCTCAATTCGCTGTTTCTATGTATTTTGTGCATGGATTCTGCGTTCTCTCAAGTCTATTCTAATTGATACTTTCCTTTCTTTGGAATGCCTTTGTTGCGGTTAGAGAGGCTTAGACTAACTTATCTAATCCGCCAGGAGATATTCTTTGTGGCGATCAGAAGAGGTCAGACTTGTGTGATGCTGGTGATGGCCAAATGTAACGGTAAAATTTTGGCGTTCGTATTTAGGTAAATTTTTAGGCGTTTAGGGCATTCGTTTTTGGGTGTTCGTATTTTAGAAAGTTCATATTTCAAGGCAAGAATAATGAAAAGAATGCCTCATTCTCAAACTGCTGCTTACCATACTGTTCGACACCATTCACGCACAGGCACCATCGAATGCGAATTTTGTGGGAAGCAGGGATCAAGTGTTTAACCGAAGCGTGAACTCTAACCACCCGTGAAGCATTTCGAACGTACTTCTCTCATTCAGGTTTACTTAGAACTCAGGATCGGGTTCTGAAAACCCTAGCGTGATCTTTCTTTGTTGAAACTCGGTCTTTTTCAACATTTTTAGTCAAATAAAAGGTACATCTTCAATGCATCGAGAGAGTGATTATCACTAATTAAAAGTATACTTTTTCCGAAGATTCCATTTACGATATGCTGTTATATATGCGCACCACATCTTTCTCTAAGGTCAAATTTAAGGGGCAACCGTTTAGGCGAAAGAGCAGCCTTCCCAGTGAAGCTCGGCAGGGCCAGCGTTCCTGGAAAGTTTGGTACCAATTAAACGTCACCCGATTTATGATATTATTATGTTCATTATTGTATGATATTATTATGTTCATTATTGTATGATATTATTATGTTCATTATTGCCAGGCTTGTGCACTTCCTTCGGTTCTATTGTTGCTTCTGGGTCCTATTAATTCTTGTGACTTCTGGGTCCT